>JANHFX010024419.1:354-14851 GCA_027560015.1 Chloroceryle amazona | reverse complement strand
TGGACAAGATCTTGGGAGGGGACAGGACTGGGACAGCTGACCCAAACTGACCAAAGGGATATTCCATACCATGTGACATCAGCTGAACTATCAAAGCCAGGAAAGGAAGGGGGGGTGGGAAGGGGGCATCCGCTTGTCCTCCAGAGGAACCTCTATGCATATGGAGCCCTGCTTCCCAAAAAGGGCCAGACAGCGCCTGCTGATGGGAAGTAGAGAATAATCTTTGTTTACTTTTGCTTCTATACGTGGCCTTGCTTTGCTTTTTCATTAAACTGTTTTTATCTTAGCCCCCAAGTTTCATCTTATTTTCTTCCCCCTGGTCCAGTTGCGAGCGGGTTGGGAAGAGATAGAGCAGCTGGGTGGGCACCTGGCATCCAGCCAAAGTCAAACCACCACTGGCAGTCCCAGTGATTTAACTTCTGTTTCAACAACCTGTAAGATGTTATCTGTAAGGAACTGGGCTGAAAGGAGGGAAGTAGTGAGGCACAGCAGGTATCCATTTACTTTCCACCATCTCAGCTTTTTTAAAAATAAAATCTACAGCCAATCAAGGACTTTAGGATGATGCATATACAATTGAATAGTAATTAAATGAATGCAGGTGCTTAAGTTTAAAATTCTCATCCAAAACACACATCCCTTCACCAAGGAGACACTGGAACTTAGGAGGAATCACCCTGCTTGCATCCAGGTTCTTTAGGTACACACAATGATGAGTCTTTGTAAAATGGATCTAGTTTCTGCACTTAGATACCTGATTTGGTGTTGTGGGGGTGTGAAAACATACAAAGATGTTTTCCCTTGTCACTTGTTTCTATGCTCAGAGACCATCAGGGATTTGGTATTGCTATTCACTGGTTGACTAAACACCAAAATGAGCCAGCGTACTCTCAGGTCTATGGTTAGGCTGCTCACAAAATTCAGGCAGTGAATTTTTTTAATATTTTTTTTTTTCTAATACCACCTCCTCTATCTTCTACCTGAAAATTAAATAAGGACTTCCTCCACAACTGGAAAACTCATGTCTGGGCTAACACTTTCCTCATTACTCCCATCAAACATGTTGCAGAGGGGCCATGACATCAAACAAGAGGGTGAGAGAACTCCAAAGCTATGAGACAGCATTTCCTACCAAATGGGAAAGGGGGAGTCCTACATCCTTCAAAGGTTTCACAGTAAACAAATATTCCGTATAAAAGCCATTAAATTAAAAATGCATAAAACCAATAACTGAATGAAATAAATGTCAGAAATAATGCTGGGAACCTCAATCTAGGGCACTTTTTCACCCCATCTGTATGGCTAGAATATTGCCTTATGGTTATGAATCAAGGTTATTGGAATAAAAACAGGCTTTGCTGTGTGTGTCTTTGTAGACAAAAAATAATCCTTTCTTTAAGACTCATTCTTTCAAATTATGGATACAATTTCCACCCCTAGCAGACAGCTCCAGGTGGAGGACCCCATGGGCCTGTTGTCCTGCCTCAAGCTTCTCAAAACTGGAATAATCTGCAAGTTCAAAGCCACTTCTCTGCATGGCATCATGTAATGATTAGCTTTAGGCACCTCCCCAGTCATACAGATGGTTATTCTGGATCCTGCTTCCTGGGAAACCAATATAAGACTTTGAGCAAAACACGTCTAAGTTTATAACTCTCTTCTTCCTTCATTCTCTGTGACATTTTTTTTTGTATTCTTTAGCTTCAGAAAAATATCTCTGCTTGCCCACAGTTTGGCAAAGACTCTAACCAGATATCTATATTAATAGCAGAGCTGAATGGCCAGTAAGAAATTAGTCTCTTATTCTTTTTAGCCAAATCTGAAGTGTCCATCAGAGGGAGGCAGCTTCCACAAAGCTGAGCCTTATTTAAATTCACATCCTACTTTGAAATGAGCTGGATAGCTTAATTGCATTTGGTCAGTCAGTGGAATTTCCATTCTCTAATTAAGTATTTGTAACCCTCATAACACAGATTCCTTTGGAGAAAAGAAAAAAACTCAAAAAAAACCCAACCCAAACCAAAACACGAAAAGCCCCAAACAAAACCGAAACTCTCCTGCTCTTTTCTTTGGTGTGAAACATGGAATAATAATAATCTAGAGAGGTGAAAAAGACAAACAGGATTAATGACTTGTAGCAAATGTAAGCCTGTTTGGTTGTTTTAGTTTGTCTTTGATTGTGAAATTGTTCTTAGGCTAACTTGAGCTAACATATAATTTGTCAGATGGACAAAAAACACTGTAATTGTTCATTTGATCCTGTCATCCTAACAGAAGAAAAATTAAAAACAAATTTACCAAAGTCTGTCTGGGTCTCTGGCTTGTTTGAGTTTCTCTGCTGAGGGCTCTGGAGGGCCAGACCAGAGCCCTGCTCTGTCACCATGTGGAAATGTTCCATCATGTGATGAGAATTTTCCACCATCTGCCCATGGTGGAAGCACCACCTGGGAAGAAGGTGCTGCAGTCTGTCTCTGAGATATCACATGAGGCAAAGGGTTATTGCTCTGTGGGACTTATATTTTATGCTTAATTGGTTCTCAAATTATTCTTCAAGAGTTCCCAGGGGAAAAAATGAAAGAGTGAAAGAAGGTCTCATCCTGACTTTACGATATGAAGCAGGCATGACTGGCTGACTTTCATCAAGCCTTATGAGATGCTCAGTTGGTAAGCCAAGCAAGTGACACTTTGAGGCAGTGCAGAAATGGAAATGCAATGTCCACTGCCATTTTGCAGTTTATTAAATAGCTTGTGGTAGTTGATGATCTCATAGGAGTCCAGGAGGACTCTTGCTGCATTAAAAGACATTTTAATGGCTGAGTACACAGAGGGCCATCAAGGATCACTGAAAACAATACCATTAAATGTGGAATCATCACACTGTACATGAGTTCATGGGTATCTGTTAGACATAGTGAGCTGCTGATTGTAACTGTTGCTGTTGGACATTATAGCTGTATTTGCATTAATAAATTAAATAGTTCTGAGCTTTAGCACCACCTCAGTTGTTGATGCTGCCACATGTCCTAGGACCCATTAATGTCAAAAGCCCTCATGGGTGAGTTCTGTTTATCTGGAGAGATGCACTCAAATCCCCTCTGTAGGCAGGAAAAATTAAAGGGATCTCCAAGTAAAGTGTCCTCAAAAGTAGTCAGGATCTCAGAGTTTCAGAGGAAAAATCAAACTAAAATGAAAAAGAATAGTGCAGGTTTCCTGGGAGAGGTATACTTTGTTTTATTTAGATTTATTTGGGGACTAAACCATTTCCTATCTAGCAAACAGCTGCACAGGTATTGACATTATTTCTTCAAGAAGACAAAGATGTCTGCTCTCCTGCTCATCTTTGCATATAGCAGGAAGGGAAGGAACAGAGTCACTGTACATGTGTATTTTTCAGTCCTCTGTTCTTTTTCCCACTTGGTTGTCATTCTTCCTTTAGCCATCATCTCTGTAGAAGCAATCAGCTAGCATACATGCTCTTAAAAGTTGAAACAAGGTCAGTCCCATTCCAGACTGAAATCTGCAAGCAGCAAAGTTCGCTACAAAGTTCTCTACAAAGAGAACTGCAGCTGCCACAGGATTTGACCTCCACTCATAAAAGTCTCTTAGACCATGGCATGGGATGCCCTGTAACAGTTATGGGCTGAAATATTTACATTTCCTTTTTGCCTACATAGCTGATGGCTTTTTGTTATTTTGAAGGTGCAAGATATAAATTTATAAAGCTCCTAAGAGCTGCTAAGATTAACTACATCATTTAGATAAATATAACAGATAACAAAATGTCATAAAAGAGGAAGCATATTTTATGAACATGCCCTCTCTTAACATGCAACTCATCTAGGGGATTTGGAGTCTCATAACAAACCATCTCATACAACACTTCTATTTAAGAATTCCTGTTATTTGTCATCTTTCATGAAATTCCATTCAGATTCAAATTCCCTGTACAGGATTTTAACTTGAAGGCCAAGGCTTTCTTAAAGGAGAAAAACAGTTTGAAAGAAAACCTGAGAATTAAGATTCTGACTAAAATTTCCCTTCAAGTTCTGGCAAGAAATTTTGAGCTCTAAACTATGCTCATTGAAAATAAAAGTTCCAAACTTGGTTTATGGATTTCATTCGGCTGCATATTGGTAATGTCCAGGCATTAAAAGTTATGAACTTTTTACTTTTTTTTTTTTTTGGTAAACATAGAAGATTATCAGATGCAGAGATTTAGGTGGCACAGCTCTTTTACTGACTTTATATTCTTTAAAATGCATCCAAGATACATCTCTTTAGTTATTAACTAATGGATTCAAGAATCCTAAGTAGTATTGACCATGTTTCTTCTAATCATTTTACTCTAAGGTCACTGTTTGATAAGGGATGTGAGATAGATGAGGAAACAAAGAATAAGTGTTTTTTTTTCCAATAACCTTTTACTAATTCCCCGTGTAGTGCACACGTGTGCTGCTTTAAGTCATATGGGCCTATAGGTGATTTAAATTACTAGAAACATTTAAAGTAGTTTGGACTACATAAGATACTCTGAGCATTTAAACAAAACCGCTTCCAAGATTTTAAGTAGTTTGAGCATTATCTTTGCCTGGTTGAGCCTTATGCTAAGAGAAGCCACATAAAATAATAATAATAGTAATAATAATAATAATAGAACAGGATCCTTTTTTGAAGGATGAAAAAGCCTCATCTGAGAACAGTATTTTAAGGTAGAAGGAGTTTAGTAAAAGGTAGGGATGGGATAGCTGTTTATAAATGTCATGGGCCTGATGGCTTTGTAACAATGAATTTAGCTGGTCTTGAAGCATCAGATTTAACTGCACTGTTGAAGTAAGTAAACTTTTCAAATTCAGGAGTCAAATTCTGCTCCAGCATGGAAGTTACAAAGTCTCCTGCCCATATTGTTTTCAGTGTCAGCAGCTGCAATTCATTTCCTTTCCACCCCATCTATATGGGTTTTCTTACCTCTGGATGGCAAAAGTCTGGAGACAGTTCTAAGGTGGTCACAATGTCCAGTCTTCTCTGGGAAACATTTCCTGAGACACCCCATAGCATTTCTCTGGCCCTCAACCTGTGTGAGTGCATGGGTTATTTATATTTACATCTTGAACGAGCTTAAGTAATACTTTTGCCAGCATTACTATCTAGTGATCATCAACCAGCCAACCTCTAAACCTGTGTAAAATTGCTGAATCATGCCAGAACGAGAGGAACCACCGAGACAGAGCAACCTGCTGAAGATCCAAGTCATATCCAGCAAAATCCCTGTTCAGATATATCAAGGTGCAGGCACACGAGGAGAAGGTAGATGTTGGCGCATTTCACCCCTCAGAGAAGTTGGATTGGGGCCCACAGATAGATCTACTTTGTTCCCCATGGTCCTGCCAACCATCTTACATCACTCTGTGTGGTGACAAATTATTTTTTAGAAGGCTTTGTGAATATAAACACCTAATGATTAAAAAAATTATAAGCCTAATGACTCAGGCAATAAATCTGTCTTTGAATTTCTTGATTGAATTCAGCAAAGATTGGCACTGCACATATATGCAAACATATTTCAAAACCCAAACATTAGCTGAGCATAAATTTATGTGTATTGTTGAAAGATAATTGCAGCAGGACAGTGAATGAAGAGGAATTGGATTGAAAGCTGGTGGTCCTTACAAATGAATGACCTGATACAAGTAATTTAGTCTGATATCAACTCATGGCACTGTGAAGTTAAGGAAACAAAGAACAAGTGCAAAATAAAAGGGATTAATTTAATTGATTGAAGTGGGAATCTAGCCTTTCCCCACACTACAGGGTTGTACTAATGAAGAATAAACTTTTAGTTACAAAGTGTGAGCAATGTAGCCCTGCCAGAAAATCTGCAATTTGCCTTGCATTTTCTTGGACATTTTTTTTTTTCTCAAAGCATATGAAAGTCCCTTTCCAACTTTTTGTCCTTTTGCTTCCATTTCCACTCCATCTTTCTGGTTTTTCTGGTCCAAGAGTATCTTGATGTCTGATATTCCATTAAAGAATCACTTTAAACCATAATTTCTTGCTTTGACACCTGATAATGAACTGTAGGCTGTACCACTAATTGTCCTTGTATCCACTTAGGCTCTTTACTAAGAGTGGCCCATATCAGGGATCTGACATCATGATGGGGGTGTATTTTACATTCTGTGTGATACAGAAAGCAATGAAGAAACTTGTATCAGTGTTTTTCTAAGATCTTGCTAAGGTTTATCACTGGCTACTTGGCTTTTTAATGAGCACTTGACTTTCCTGTTAGAACAAAAGAACCATTTGGGATCTTCACCGTGTTCTAATTTATGTGTTATTTCAGCTGCAAATAATTCAACCCTGTCTAGAAGTTACTGTTTAAATTGAACGAATCAAGGTGCTGTTGCAGAAAATTGAACCATATAAATGTTGTATGACCACTGAAAAAAGAGAAAATGTAAGAATGGTCTTTCTGTGAGACAAAAATTACCTTTCAAGAGCATCAGACCAGTCAGCGAGGCTTTCGGCACTTGCAGCAATATCAAAACCCTGCTCACAGAATTGTTTACATTTTTCCATACTCGCCTGTCAGTCAGTGCCTCTGCAATCAGGACTTTGGAGCTGGCATTGGAAAGGGAGAGAACAGAAAGGGTTTTCAGCAGGAGTGGCTTTGTTAGCAGTTTAACATTTTATTCAGGTGCAGCCACTAAGATTTCTCTAGGAACCTCTGTGAGCTACACATATATGAACCTACATGCACAGAGGAGTGAAGTGGCATCACCCGGCTGATATTCCGATGGTATTTGGTACGTGTTCGCATGCTGCCTTCCACTGAAGAGGCAGTGAGTGAGTAGCAGGGAAGAGGGTTGCCTCTTGTTCTTTTCCTCTCTGCCAAATATTGAATAAACTGCAAAACCAGAGGGAAAAGGAAAATGAGACCGAGTTTTTCTTGAACATGCTCAGGGGAAAGTGCTGGGCAGGTCAGGAGGGCATGGGGAGGAGGAGAGAGACTGCAGCAGGGCTGGCACTGCAGAGCATGAAGTTAACTGCTCTTGCGTCTGTGGGGTGAGCAGTTTAAAGAGGCAAATCCATCTCTAACCTCTGGGTGTCTCTGGGCCTTCTCCCAGTCACTGAGTCATAACAAAATGGATATTGCTTCCACTAGCTTGCAGCTTGCCTTCACTCTTGCATAAAGTGCAAGTGAATTAAGAATAACTTCTCATTCTGCAAGGGAACATGTGGGTTTCTTTTTAATCCAACAAGATCAGTGCACTAAGAAAGCACTTGGACAGTAATACCCTTAGGGTAAATGAATGTCCCATCTTCACCCACTGGTCCAGCATTTCTCACCCATCCTTTCTTCAGCAGCTAAGGGTTATCCTATTGTTTGGCTTGGCATGGAGATGTTCATTTATGCTTCTTTGAACTTTCATGATACTAATGCATACTGATACTTGAGTGACCACCATGTTTTTCAGAGTAAATATACTCCTGCTCACCAATACCTCAATTCTGTTCCTGCCGTCTCTTTGTTAGGGAAGGAATTTGCTTTTGCAAAATGTCATTAAACATACAGCCTGGCTTACCTGTCCTTATTCCATTTTGTCAGCCAGTGGTGCCAGGATGGAGAGGTGGTTTTGCTGCCAGATGACATGATTGCAGTGAGCAGGGAGGACTGTTTAGTGGCAGGAGTCGGGCTGGAAGCTCTTTGCTGTAATTAGCAGTAATTCTCTGAAGGGTAACTGGCAGGAAGATCCTGCTGGGCAAGCAGGAGGCAGCCAGCCTTTCTCTGTGCCAGGTGACATAAAGTCTTTGCTGACCTGGTGGGAAGATCTCAAAGGAAGCAAGGTGAGGGTATGTTAAAATTCTACTCTAACTGGGAGGATTTGGAAGCAGCTGGAATTGTACGGGATTTTCCTGGCAGGAGTGATTTGCACAGTGCTCTTTGGCAAATCTGCTATCACTGGCTGGTTGCAGGTTGGAGGTCTGCAACGGAGGCAGAGAGGGGAGTGTCAGGGTGTTTCTACTGCTGCCAGTGGTGTGGCTCCCCTGACCAGCTTAGATGCAAGTACAAAGAGAGGGCATCTGAGAGACCTTGTTGGGGGCGGGGCGGCAGGTGGAGGAAAGAATAAGGGTGTATCTGCCAGGACTATCCAGGGCTTCTGGACTTCCTGTTCTAGCATGAGTAAGCATCGCTTCATGGTAGCTGGACTCAGGATCTATCTCTAAGTTTAAATACTTCCTTTAATCACTGCAGCATCCTACCATTGTGCATTTTCTGGATCCAGTTCATAAAATATTTATCATGCTGTTTCTGTATCCATGAGGTCTAAACCACACTGAAATGGGAAACAAAGACTTGCTTTTAATAGGATAAATTATGCTTTTCTACCATTCATTAACCACCATTTTCCCTGCTGCATAAAAAAATATGTTATATTTTGGAAAACAAACGGGTATGGAAGGCAGTGGGCATTCACGGAAAAAAGCCATTATTTGTCACAATTGAACATTTCCTATAGGAGGTGTGTGCAATGATGACCCAAGGGAATTTCCTAAATGCTGCAATATCTTGTGATAGATGGAACTAATAATAGATATTTATCTCCACTGGAGATGCAGGCTAATGGCTATGACAAAACTCTATTATGATATTAGATTATTGTTTTCCAATTACATAACTCTAAGTTTTCAGAGAAAGTGAATGTGGGAAGATAATTTCAATATCAAAGTTATGCAGTCAAAGGGACATGATGTTATTCCAACTGTCACCAACTATTTCTATTACAGAGCATTGCCAATTTCCAGAATTTATTCTGTTGTCCTTTTTACAGTCCTAGCTCAGCTTCTCTTTTTTAATGCATGAGAAAGTCTGTTTCTAGCTCTTACTGATGCATGAAAAGGTTTGGAAATGTGAATGTGTGAGAAAATAGGACAGATAAAAACAATACTTTTTTTTTTCTTTTTAACCTCGTAATTTTCAGCTATTCTTCCAATTCCTATCACAACGCAAAATCAGCAATATTGTTTATGGTAGTACTAGCAGCTCTTGGCTATAACCTATGTCTCAGTATGTCAGACAATGTAAAAATGTCAAAAGCTCACTTTAAAATATTCTAGAGAACAACATTAATATCTTTCATGATTTTTCATATCGCTGAAGCCTGCTTTAGTGTGCCTTGATCTACAAAGCATATAAATGTAAACACTATGACAAATCAAATCCAAATGCTCCAAAATATTAAAGAACAATGGATATTTCTGTTGCATGTCACTTCTACATGACCTTCTTTTTTTCTTAAAGTCCTGAAAAAAAATGTATTGTGATTGTAATTTTTTACAATTATTTACAATTGTTTATAAAATTATCTTGGTACAATTTGCAAGAAAAAGATGATTACATGCCCTGTTACCTCATTTTACTGAACATAAAATACTGACCGGTATCTTTGCATGCTCTGAATTTCTTCATTCTAAGGCAGATTAGTTTCTTTTAATGCATTTTTTGCTGTGTGACTAATATATTGGGCAGAGATGAACCATCACCTTTTTTTTATTAGAAAGATATGTTTTTCCCCTTGGGAAAACATATCATTCACTGTCTAGTGAATAATATGCAGACACCCAAGAAAAAATATGATTGGGATTTTAATTGAGAGGTTTTCCAAGGATGAAAGCTGGTTTTAAATTATATGGTGGAGGACAGAACCATAATATTCTACCACTGACTAGTACTATGTCTGTGCTTGCCATTTACACTGTGCAGCCAGGCTTGGAGAGAAAAATCTGGAAAATAATAAAACAAAAAAGAGTTATCTATCATCTGTGTTTCACTGATTGCTCAGAAATACCAAGCCTATGGTTAAGCTGAACATGTGAGAATGAAAGCTTTTCCAAGTATATTTTTCTCCCCAACAGTGTAAAGGATCAGCAGCGTGGATGGGTGATTTCTGATAATATAGTTACCCTGGTAGCAGGCAGAAGCAAATGCATTTTGATTTTGGCCTTAGGTGCAGTAAGCAGAGATGAGACTTTTCCATTTAAGTGGTAAACAAACTAGTCCACTATAAGTTTGGTGGCACCTGAAGTGAAGTATTCTGGAGGTAGTTAGATCCACATAAAGCTTCAGTGCCATATGCAAGCATGGCTTGTCCCAGTCAGAAAAGAAACAAATAAGCTGGAGTGGCATGTAGGAAAATTGTTAGAAAGCTGTTGTGGGGGAAAACAAACAAACAAAAAACATAATTTATTTTATTTTCCAACTAAGTATATAAGGAATTTCACATGAGGCAGAAGGAGTCTTTTGCACGTCTTTCCCACTTAGTATCCAAATGTATTTGTGTTCCAGTTTAGCAGAGTCAACTGATATCAACCACCAACTTCATTCTCCTTTTATTAATAACTTGTAGTTAGGTCTTACAGAAAGTTTTCATTTTTTTCTTTTTTCCTCCCACAGCATAAAAAGATAATTTCAAATTTCTGAGCAGCTTTGCACAGTAGACCTGGAAGAGAGGTGTAAAGACCGTGGAATCAGAAGAGAAGAGCACATCTCTGATCCTGAGCATTTCATGCATGCATACAGGAATCTCATGCCTTAGCTCCTCGGTTTGCCATTATAATGTTCTGAGCTTAATTCATTTATGGCCAATACTACAGCTACAAAACTCAGCAGAAATATATAGAGTTTAATCGGGTTCAGATTCATGCTAAAGATATTTTTTTCTGAGAGCGACACAATTCTTTGGACTCCATACATTGATGTAAGCACGTGCATACATCTCCATTAACTATTTTTTTGGGGTGGTTTTTTTTTTAACAGTAACCAAACAATCCCACGTACCTTAGATTGACTGGGTCTCCTTGTTTAAAACAAGTTGAGACCTACAAAGAGTCAATATAATCTAAGTCTTTTAGACAAACTGAAGCAGAAGAAACCGCTGTGATTTCATTTCCCAATATTTTTTCTTCATATTGCATTAAATGACCCATGACTTTGATTAAATTGAAAATTTAATGTATTGGCATTTTCAATGCCTTAAGATTTATATTTTTGAAGGTTTCTATTTATGTTCCAGTTTTACTTTATTATATTTCTTGGAAAAACTAATTTCAGAGGACTCTACCAGCTGCCATGCAATGAAATTCAAATATCAGAGAAGCCAGGGTTTCTTTGTTCCTTCAAGCCAGGTGGGATCAGCTATGGTATCTATCTACTATGAAGGAGTTCAGAAGGTTTTGGCCCATCTTATTCTTAGAGCTACTCTTTTCTCTTTTCCATATATCAACAAGAGTGATGTCGATTTAGTTTGTAGAAAAAGTTGGTTATGTGGGAGAAATCAGATGCTTTCAGAGAAATCAGGGTTTCACTGTGGCAAGGCATGGAGGGAGCCACAGACACCATTAAGGCTGTTTAAAAAAGAGACCACTTTCTCCAGTGTTTAAAATTATTGCCAGAATTGCTGGTTACTGCTGATATTTCCCATGCTTTCATAAGCCTACCCCTCAAGCTGATTCTTCTAAAGCAGGTTAAGTCAAAATAATTAAAGCTTTTACAAAGGATCGAGAGAATAATACAGGATTTTGCCTATCCAAAAATGAAACCGAACCAAATGTTACAACAGTTTCACTGAGAATTTTTGCAGAGTTCAGAATTTGGGTGGGTGTGGGTGTGATTTTTGGAGGGTTCCTATATAATACTGTGAACATAATTGTTACCCTTCCTGTGAAAAAACAAGCAAATTTAGCCATGGTTTAAACTTCCAGAATTGCTATTTGGATGATCTTCACAGAATCACAGAATGTTAGAGGTTGGAAGGCACCTTCAAAGATCATCGAGTCCAACCCCCTTACAAGAGCAGGACAAAAAAAAAGCGTGGTGGAGAGAGTGCAGGAAAGAAAGGAGGGGTAGATTAGACTGAAAAGATTTCTCACTAGGGTGTCATCCTGTCCTCTATAATTCAAAACTGATGCCAAATTTTGGCATTCTTTTCTTTCCAGGAAACCACTGAGAGAAGTTCAGTGGGGGCACCTGTATATGTGTGTGTGTAAATTGTCCTCTGTGGTGGAACAGTCAAGCACAACATGTATGTGGGTGAACCTGTTGCCCCTAAAATGATACTAGGTAACTGGGATCCATATGTTTCATACCCACTGAGCATTTGACATTGTAACCTTAAAGCTAAAATTTAGCATAAAAGAGAGACCTTGGCTTCCTACTGGGAAATACAATGAGGTGTGACTTCAGTGCAAGCACAAATGGGACACCGAACAGGTAGGCAACAAAATAAAAATAGCTGTGCTGTACTGTGAAAGGAAACGAATGGAGTTTGATCCTTAATTAACTCCTTCTTTAAGTATCAGACAGCAATCAGCACAAATTACGGAGTAGGAGCTTTTTGCTCTTGAAAACATGGAGTCTTTGCTTCCCTGCCTCCTCCTTTCTCCACAGCTGCAAAAATCCAGCTGAGATCACGATTTTTTTTAATTTTTTTTTTTTTTTTAATAGCACTTGTAAAAATCAAGTCCACAATCAATTAGACAAAGCAAAGCCATCATGAAAGGAAGAAAACATCCGGCCTCGGTGTGCGTGTAGCGTGCTGGCTGAAATCGAGCCTCTCCAGAACAGCTGAAAGCCTGCTCAGCAGTCTGTGCGGAAGGAGCTGGCAGCCTTCAACTAGCCTCTAATGAGCCTCATCAAGCAAACAAACAACAAAAAAAAGAGACTTCACAAATCTGCACCAAAGACAAGTGTTAGATGATTCTTCTGGGTATGTACAGTGCATACATCCCCGTTGCCTCTGGTTGCGGGGGAATCTGCTCTGACACTATGGCTCTAAATGTGGGGCATCTGTTTCGAAATGGACATTCACCCTTTTTCTGGAGCCACTAGTGCAAAACAGGTGCTTCTGGGGGATGAGTCCCTTCACTTTCTGGATAAGTTAAATCTGGATAAGGTAAATCACATCTAGAAGTGCCCACAATCACTGATGATAACGACCTGTCCAAATTCTTTGTACTGTAACTGTCTGCTGCTGCTGGGTTCTGAGCTGTTGCAAGGAGGAGCACAGCCCACCAAGTTAAGCCTCATGTCCACTATTCCACATACCTTTTATTTCATTAAATTAATTGGTGATCAACATTGTTCTGCATAGCTGCATAAAGTGTGCCTCTTTTTCTTAGTACAGCATCTCATGTCAGAAAACAAATGTTATCTTAGCAGCTTGCAACACAACTAGTGGTATCTATTTCTCACTCAGCACAGATGCATTTCCCCAGTAAAATCTGCATGTGATCTGAAAATATAGAAAGAATAGTATATTCTTTACTATGCTAAAGTTTCTGCAAATGTGGCAGGAACAGCAGAAGCTGCTTACTGAATTCCCTTTTTTCCACTGAGAAAGAGGAAAGGTTGAAGTGGGTTATGCAGGGGGGGGTTATGCTCAGGGGAATTGGCTGCTTACAGTGATGAGGCTGCATCACATTGGACACTCAGAGTGAGCACTTTGGACAGAAACTACAGAATTCACAGAAGTCATGTGAATTCTCGACTTATTTTATCTTTTACAAATTCAAAATGGACAGATGAGGCTGCAAAAAAACAGGATCATCCCAGTTTCCCCCAGCTTATTTCCATCCTGATTGCAGACTAAACTCAGAAGCACTTTCCTGGATACTCACCATGAGTTAGCTTCATGTATCGAAAGCACAGCCAGAGTCAGGGCTACACAGGTTATGGCAAAATCTATCTCCTTATCCATTCAAGGTTAGATTTTTTTTTTTCTAAGATGGATATAATTTTTCTAAAAGAAATCTGAGGAACAATAGACAGTGTCTAAAGGTGGTGACCAGTGAATCACAGTGAACTGCTGATGGAAACCTAACTTGGTGTTGTTTGGCATGGCACATCCAGCGATGTCAGCCAAGTGCAGTAAAATGGAAATGATTGATCTTGTCCTGCTTCACTTACTGAAGTGAAGGGTTGGAATCAAGTTGCGCAAAGCAAAACTTCTGCTTTTTGTTGCTTGTTTTAATTCATGGAGTAGCAGCTTTAGAGTGTTTGCACTTTTCTAAGAAGTTAATTCTGAAAATGCTGGAACTAAATTTTGTGATTTTGGGAAAAACTTTCTTTTTATAAGAATTTTATGTAGGATTAAAAATGATTTAATGAGCTGTTCTGGTCAGTCTCACTTCATGTGTTGTGTTGATGGGGAAAAAAAAAAGCTGCTAATGTCAGACTGTATCCTCCAGCTCTACCCTTGATTGACTTGTAAATTTGAAAGAATAATTCATGAGAAATACCTGTTTGTCAGGGTGGTACTGTGCTAGGTACTGAGGGCAGAAGCCAGAGCTGGGTTCAGTTTCTAAGTCTTAATAATAAACACCAATCTGAGCTTGCACTTAGAAAACTGGAAAAATTCAAGTCTCTGCCCTTCCTTCCTTCCTTCCTTCCTTCCTTCCTTCCTTCCTTCCTTCCTTCCTTCCTTCCTTCCTTCCTTCCTTC
>JANHFX010024418.1:72137-84215 GCA_027560015.1 Chloroceryle amazona | reverse complement strand
CTGGAGATCATCGAGTCCAACCCCCCTGCCAGAGCAGGGGCACCCAGGGCAGCCCACACAGGAACAGATCCAGGGGGAGCTGGAAAGTCTCCAGAGCAGGAGACTCCACAACCTCTCTGGGCAGCCCATCCAGTGCTCCATCACCCTCACTGTGAAGAAGTTTTTTCTGATGTGGAACCTCCTGTGTTCCAGCTTGCACCCCTTGCCCCTTGTCCTGTCGTTGGTTGAGACTGAGAAGACCATGCTTGTGACAAGCCCCTGCCAGGTACGTGGAAGCCTTTAGCATCCTGGGTGGGAGCCAAGACAGGAGCAGCACCCCTGCCTGCCTGCACACACCAGCCTCTGCCCCAGCACATGGGATCCTGTGCTCCAAGGCTGGTTTTCACCCCAGTATTCAAATACCACACTCAGCTCTTTCTTGCTCAGGTACCTTTTCTGCCTTTTCAGAGCCTGGACTTCCACTGTGCAGCTCTTCCAATAAGTTAGTTACTTTTTCTTGGTGTTTTCCATCAGCACACTACCTCTCGTGGTCACAGTTCACTGATGACTACCCCCAGGCCAGCAACTGGAGTTTGCCTACACCCGTGAATCTGAATTAAATAATTAAATTCTCTTAATTTTTCCTTCAGGCAGCAGTTTTCTTAACACAGCCATCCCATACACTCCCCAAAATCTCTTTTGCCGCTTCGTTTTGTGGATTTTTTTATCCTCTGAAGCCTTTCAGAGCCTCTAAAATCTCAGCTCAGCTCTGCAAAGTACAGTTGATGGTGTTAAGAGACCCGTCTGCCAACCTCGGCACCTTTGCCACGCGGGCTCCGGTGGGTGGAAAACTAGGCTAAGGCTCACGTAAGCTCTTCATTTGTTCTTTATTTGGAATTTATTTGGAATTTCTTTATATGGAATAGGACCAACAGGGAGTATGTAGCAGAAGAGAGGTATGTAACCTAGTTTAGTTTCAGCTACGATGGAAATACCCTTATCTGAGAACAGAAACACAGGATTTACACCAGCTTTGTTTCCACCCAGGGGTTGTAAATACGATGAGTATATTACGACGTAAAGCAGCGGCGGGGCGCTTGTAAATAATCCACCTTCTCTCAGAGATTCTTGTTGTTCAGGAAGGGTCTTTCTGTCAGGAGGACCGCTGAGAGCAGGGACTGTCGCACGGGGAGGTGTCAAAGGGCTGCAGCCAGGAGCTGCTGTACCTCTGGGCATCGCATTGCGATGAGCTCAAGATCACCAGTCGGTCCCAGTGCCTCAGTTTCACTTGTGGTTTAGAAATTTAGGGAAGAGCAAGGCATAGGCTTGACAGTTTCTTTCTTGTCTCCATAGTTATTAATTTTGCCTTTAATAAAATAACATCAATTCAAACTGTATTTTATATATATATCTAGTGGCTGGATCTTTAAGAACTCAGTGCAGATGATGATTCTTTAAAATGAATTTTTAAATGGACTGGTTTGGTCCCGGTGTGCTGAGGTTCAGGGATACAACTTTCTTTGGAAAAAAAAAAGCTCTGCTGTTACGTGAAACTCTTTCTAGGCTTGAGAAAATTAGCTTTGTGCTTAATCGTGTCAAGGTGCCGTGGAAAACTATGACTGGACCTGTAAGGAAGTGAAAAGAGATTTGCCTTTTCTCTGATGTTCTGAATGAAGCACTAAGTGTTCAGATTCTGAGCCTGCATATTTGGGCCAATTTCCCTTTGAAATGGAGTAGATCTCTCTGCTTTTGAAGATCTTCTGACCTTGGACTTCATCAGTCACTTTGACATCTCACCTCTTAACTTAATACCACCCTTCTTCTTATATGCTCAATGCATATGTCATTAAAGAAGACGGTGTAAGCCTCCCCCAGTAAGCTAAGGAGAGAGCAAGACTTTGCCTGTCTTTCTCTCTTTGCCCCGTGGCTTTGTGCAGGATCTGATACTCTGCTGTTCATCAGCAGAATTTTCCTGTTCCTGAAGCCTTTGCAACTCGCCTTTATGACCAGCAAGGTAGCTCCTCTTGGTTGCTTACCACTGGGTCACTGGAGGATCAGAGGTGGACTCTGTAAGAAAATTTCTGTTGCTGTTGATGGGAGACATGGCCAATGCAGAATAGAAATTTACCCTGGTGGCTGCTTTCTCATTGTTTTAGTTTTCATTTTCTATTTTCCTTCTGGAAAGCAAAACCAGGGAGTCAGTGATGGCATGCAGAGAACAGCAAAGCTTTAAATATGTTTGTCAAAAGTTGTGCCATGTTAGTTTTCCCGTCTGCTGCAAACGTGACTGTCATTTCATAATTCATTAGACAGGAGAGATGAACAGAATAAAAAAAACCACCTCCTCTCTCTGAGGTGCTCCCTGGCATCATAATGTGCATTTCCATAGGCAGGCTGAACTACCTGATAACCCTCTGAGGATCAGGAGCTCTCGGGGGTCTTTTTCATTTGTGTTTCTATCGAGAAAAGGGGAACTGTTCTTTGAAGCTCGGCAAGATCACGTCACATCATTTGGCATTATTTGGGGGCTGAATTTGCACTCATTTAGCTGCACAAAGAAAGAAGGAGCAGCAGAGCCTGTGCCAGTGGGGAACGTGGGGCATTTGCCCATCTAGGAAGGGAGAGAGGGCTGTGTAGTGTCTCCTGCGACCTGCTCTCTGGCTATCACAGAGTTCTCCGTGCCAGAAGAAGGTGTGCAAAGAGCTCATTGTTTTGCTAGGAAAATCTAACAAAATAAATTCTGAGAGTGAAGTAACTCCATTGAAGTCAACCCAAAGGGGAAATGTCTGCCCAGGTTTTCCAGATTAAAGTAATAAAATAAATTTTTCTGAGTCCTCAGCATTTTTGTCTCAAGCAGGAGAGTTGCTTCAAAATGAACATTTGAAATATTTCCTATAGGTGGATTGTAACCAGGCAGCCTTTATGAAATGGAACATAAAGTCGAGGAGGATCTTTTTTTGTTAACAACATAGAGCTATTTGATTTGGGAGGAGAACAGGAGGTGCCTTGCAGGTACTGCTAAGAGCCCCTGTTCCCCAGCAAGGCGAGTGGCGTGAAGGAAGGCAAAAAACAGCACCAGGACTGCTGCCTTTTGCCCATTGGGAAGCAAGGACCACATCCCAGTGAGGTGTAAGGATGGAGAGTGTCAGGAGTAGCCATCCTGATGAAGACAGGCAGTTCACGTTTGGTGTGACAGAGGAAGGAGAAAGTGGTCCGAGCACGGCACAGGGATCCCCGACTCCCACAGCTGAGTGTCACCGTTGGTGTCAGTAACGCCCGAGGGAGAAGCTGATGCCATCTTTGGGATGCAAGTTAAAAGCCTGAGGAGGAATTTTAGCCATGGGGGTAGATGAATCAGTCTGTCTTTGATAGATGGTGGTCAGAAAGACTTGGCAAGTTTTAAGCATAGTCTCAATACAAGAGCCCAGGTAGAGATGTCAAAGTCCAAGATGATACACAGGTCAGAGATGGGAGTGATGGGGAGAGTGGGGAGGGCTTGGGAGAAAACCAAACTCTTTGGCTTGCATACCAACACACCAGCTTGCTCCTTTCGTAGCCCAAGCATGGCTGTTTGCAGCTCACTCTGGCTCAGATGGAAGAGCTGTGACCCCTTCTCCCTGGCAGCAGGCAGCAGCCTCCTCTGAGAACATTGCTTTGAGGGCAGACCTGCAGCTCTTCCAGCAGTATCTCTTCTCGGCGTGCAGTTAAGTTGAACCTTGAGAGCAAACCCCACCATGAAATCCTCCATCTGCAGATGTCCCCATGGCAAAGGCTCACCTGGGAATGTCTGTGTCTTGTAAGAATGATAGTGGGAAAGGAAAGGTCTAGAAGTCCAACCTGAATCTGGCCACTGGGTGAAGATGCACGGGCAGTACCTTGTTTAATGCCTACACTAAAAGTCCAAGCAAAAATCTTTTCTGAAGGAGAGGCAAGCGGCAAGATCTTGCCTCTCAAACTTTTTTCTTGTTTTCGGTGAAGTAGAAATCCCAGTGAAATTTCTATTCTAAAGGTCAACTTGGAAAGCTTTCATCCCCAGACTTGTAAACTCTGTCTGAAACCAGCGACTCTCAAAATTATTCATCAGAACACCAGCTCTTAAACTAAAGTTCTATTAAGCTTCATATCACAGGGGGGGTTTTATTCAGCGCCACGTAGCCCGCCGTGTAGTCTTGACACACCAACAAGGACATGGGCAGAAGAACTCAATCTTTGTGTATTTGTGCAAGGGCTGACATAAAACCTTGCTTTTAAAAAGTCAGGCACAGGTTTTATAGAGACAGTGTTCGGAGATATTAGAGCCATAAATATCAGGAGGCAAATCTTGTCAAGTGTTTTGAGAGCAAAAAGCTTTAATGCTTTTGTGGGTGCTAGTCCTCAGTTAAAGTGCTCTCAGCCTGCCTTTGTATAGACGGGATATGATTTCTTCAATGTCCTCTCAAATCTGAAATTGATTGAGATGCAGTAGAATCTCAGCCTCAAGACTGTTTTATGGGCCAAATTAGTGTCGTTTACAGTCTCCAGCCAACCAAGTCGTATTATTCCATGGGCGGCGACTCAAATGACTTCGGTGTCCATCTGGTCGTGTGTTTTGTCCAGGATAGGAGAGTACGCTCTGTTGTATGTGGAGAGTTATGCAAATGTGATGAAAACAATTTGGAAGAGGGCAGACAAGCTATCTCTTGATAGAAGGTTCTTTATTCAGTCTGAACCAGGAAGATTTGGCCAATCCTTCCAGCTGGTTTTTTTTTTGTGTTCAACAAGATGTCATTACCAACCTGTTCAGCTTCCCTTTGAGATGAGTCATGCGGTCTTTAATAAAAAAAAAATAAATACAAGAAATCCCCTGGAGTTTATTTTGATTCAAGGGCTGAATATAACCTTAAACATCATTCTAAATTTTAGATTGCTGGGATCATCGTTGAATTCTAGGAGTATGAGAAGGCAAACCCCATTACGCTCCGTAAATCTCTTTTGAGTCATGCTTGCAAATTGACTTTAGGTGTCTTGGCCTATATCTGTGTACCTAAGTGGATTGTGCATTTCACATACATGAAGAGGTAATTTCCCCTTATCTAAACCATTACTTTACTTCCTATTGTATGGGTGCTTTGAAGTTCATGCGATAGATGTAATAAAGTTGATGCTTTTTCCACTACAGAAAACCCAGAATTGCCAATAAACAAGTTTTAGCTTTCTGATTTGTCACTTCTTAGATGAACAGACTGATTTTTTTTTTAAGCATTCAAGTTTCTTGTATCAAGTCCAACCAAGTCTCAAGGGTGAGATACCAAACACCCCGTGCAATAGATAGGGGCTGAAAGAACCCCTTATATGCTGAGCTAAGGATTTGTTCTCATCCAACTGAAGCAGTAGTAACCTAATCAGACTTATTTTTAGTACAGTTACGATGGTACTAAGGCAGAGTATCCAGTTATTGCTAATTGCTTTGTTAGGAGAGCATGATGATGGGGGGGAGTCTTCTCCACAGCTGGGACTGACTGAAGATATTTTTATACATTGGCTTCTGCTATTGTATTACCTTTTTTGTTTGTTGGTGGTTTGTTTTGGTTTTTTTCTCCTCCGTGATTTCCATCTCTCTTACCTCTGAGTTTGACTCTGTGTGTTTTACATAGGTAGTGCTTCTTGCTCGTGGTTCATTTTGTTCCAGCCAAACCCACTTTTGCTCAGTTGGGTTGTGGTCCTTTGGTGAGGACGAGGCTGCAGGTTGTGCTCAGCTTGGAGGCATCTGTTTCCATCCTGCAGCTGCACCAGCAAGACCTTTGCAATTATCTCGTGGTTTTATTCCTGTATCCCATGTTACAATCCATTGTTTTTCCTTCAAGTGCATTCATCCTCTGTCAAGGTTCCTTGAATATCTCATTCTGCAGGAATAATGATCCCTTTGAAGATATAGATAGATGTATAGATACAGGTATTATGCTTTGGTAGCTACTTGGTATTAACAGTAACTCAGTAGAACGGTATCACTGATGTGTTATCAAATTTGCTTTACAAAAGTCTCTGGAGATAGATTTTAAGTAAAATACAGCAACATAAAAGCCCCTAGCATTTTAGTGTGGGTTTTTTTTTCCTCTAAGCCTGAATATTATTCATGTTTCCTTTTGGAAATTAAATTTCAGTGATGTCAAAGTGATTGATGTATGTATGTTTTTGTTAGAATATAGTAGAGGGGAAAAATAGTTTCCTATCAATTAAACAATAAGAGATAAAAATCGCATTGACACTGCTTTTCTCATGATTAGAGGGGAAAAAAAAACCCATCTTAAATATAATGCCAAAGGGTTCACTGATGGCGTGTGAGTTTTTGACAGTGCACCATTCAAGGCAAAGTACAGCAGGGCTTCCTTCTAGGTGATATAGTCACATAAATTGGCTTTCTAAAAGACATGCAGGACCCTGTCACCATCGATTTGAATCATTTACTAGTTGTGTAATTGTCTGTAATATTTGGGGGGTTGTTTAGTAGTTCTAAAGTTCTCTTGCATCCGGAGTTCACTCTTCATTTCAGAACCCCCACAATTATGGAAACATTTTGGATTCTAAAAATACACTATGCATTAAAACAAACAAAACAACCCAAAAAAGCAAACCATAGAAACCATCCTCAGGCAAACAAAGGCAAAACAGAGCTTAGCTCATAAAAAAAAATAGACATCTCTCTGTGAAATCCTCAATGACCTGGGACTTGCTGTCTCCTATGGGAAGCCTTCTTGTCTGGGGCTGGTTTCCAGGGCACACCAAGTTCAGCAGCTGAGTTATGTCCGTGTTGCAACGGATAAAGGGAAGCAAGCAGGTCTGGTGTCCAAATGCTGTGACCACTCTGCCTGGGAAAGATCAGACCACCAGAAGCATCAGTGGAACTGTAAATGAGAAGGGGTATCAATACAAAAAGCAGAGGTCAAATATGAGGGAAGGTGAGCTGGTAGGATCTTTGCTTGCTTGTACTGGGGTGTCATCTGTGAAATATTTAAGACAGCAAACTTTCATTTCCAGGACTTATCTAGAGGTCACAGAGAAAAAAAGTTACTCAATTTCATAAATGAAGTTCAAATCCAGGTAGGTCTTAATATGCTTCTAGGATTCTGGATGCTTTGAAGATTCAGCTGGACAGGGTGCAGGGCTGTCTTGTCTAGACCGTGCTTTGGCCAAGAAAGGTTGGACCAGATGATCCTCGAGGCTCCTTCCAACCTGGTTTTCTGTGAATTTAGCACAGCATAAATGGCTACAGTTCTTTTGTTTCACTTATAATTGAATCTTCTTTGCTATAAAGACTGCTTTTTGTACGTAAAACTTGGGGAAATTTTTCATTACTTGAGCCAAAGTTGGATAATTGTTACTGTGAAAAGCCATATGGCTTTGATTAAAATTTCCATATGCCATTTACTGAGACAAACTACCCAGTCTTAAGGGGCTTTGGATCATTTCAGACTGTTTAAGCTTTTTTTAAGCCACATTTGTGGTTTTGGAAGGAGGTCATTCAATCCAATACCTTACCCAAACTGAAAAGCTGATGGGGTCAACAGCTGCTGCTGGCACCTTCTGGGCTTTTGAGTGTTTTTGAGGAACAAGCATCTGTACCAGGCTGGCATCACTTACCAGTACCTGACTTTTAACAGAGGCTACAGAGAAAAATCTGGTGGTGGAAGAAAAGATATTGAAGTTCACGTGAAAGGGTGGATGTTGGCGTGCACATGCTAATAACGCATTCCTCTCTAGTGCCTTTCGGCACCAGATGTTGAAGTTTTTTCTGCAAATATTGGCTAATTAAGTCTCTTTTGAGAGGCACACGGTTTAAGTACTCACCCTTAGAGATATGCAGGCTTTGCCACAGAGAACTTGGGGTGACTTTCCCAAAGTCATGCAGTGGTGTCACAAATCAGTGTATTTTTCACAGGTGAGATGCATCCAGCTTTCTACTCACCTAGGTTTGTTAAGACCGTGATTTAGAGTTGATACTGGGGAGGTGAAAAAGTTTAAGTGGCATCTTCACTCATTAAATTAAGTCTGAGGAGCAGTGCTAATCATGATAACCTGTCTGCATTCCTGTTGCACCTCCCTGTTACATTCTCCTCCTTTCACTGAAGACATCATTAATGACATCCTCACGTGATGTTGGTCAGGGCTCTGAGCAACGCTGCTCTAGCTGGAGGCGTCCCTGCTCACTGCAGAAGGGTTGGACTAGATGAGTTTTAAAGGTCCTTTCCACCCCTGATTCTATATCCCTGAGCTGTTGGATGGAAATACTTAGCACAGCGTGTGAAAGCAGAGGAGAACCTCTCAAACCCACCCATCGCTAATCTATACGCTTTGTACCCGTTCAGCAACACTAACATCATTCCTAATTTCATGGGAAAAATGGCAGGGTGGCGTTGAAATGAAGTTTCTGATTAATAAAACCTTAATGATACTGTTGTTAATTCAAGTTACTATTTAGGTATTGCAAAAAGAAGTGTGAAGTGCGGGTGCCTGTGGGCGTGATCTCCAAGCGTCGAGGATACTGAACTCGCTGCTCTCCCAGTGCAGGTTTCAGATGCATGAGCGTAATCAGCCTAATCAGTTTGATGAGACATTAGCCATTCTTATAATTATCTTAATCTTGTTAGTTTACTCAGATCCAGATTTTAAGCACACGCGTGAGGCTTTTTTGGAATTGACAGCTGACTTGGAAAGCTTGATGGTTTGCACTGCACGCGATAGTGATGAATGCCCTGCTTTGTTTGCTGCCTCCAGCTGATTTTGGCCATTCTTCCATCATTTCCTAGTTGTTCATCCGAACAGAGACTTCTTTTCCTGGTAGCAATCCTTGTCATAAATATATAGATGTTGTGTTTGAATATATGGTTACTTCATCCTTGCAAAACCAAAAAGTTTGAGGACTGCATTTGCATTTAAACTCTGAGTTGTGCACTTTCTGTCCACATTATCATAATCCAGAGTTGCTGGGTCACCAAGCAGGTGGCTTTTTCTTAGGAGTAGTAACGAAAGACCTTTCCCATTCCATCCCCTGTGATCAGCAGAAGAATTCCCTGGAGCACTGTATAAAATAGGCTTAAATATGCAGGCTGGGAGCTGATGCAGTGATTCTTTCAGCTGCTCCAAAGCAGACCTGCGTGGGGCTTTTGTAAGATTCAGGCCTGAAAAGGGAATTCTGCATCATCTCTAAAATGTTTGGGGTATGTATATCCATGTGGCATAATGTATTAGTTCTGTCAACGTGGAGGAAGATATAAATAGCTAAATAGAGATACAGAGAACCTGCCATTAAATATTATTTAAGACTTGCCAACACTTCTGCAGTTTTCTTTCTTGTGCATATATATATGTGTGTGTATATATGCATAGAAACATCTGCTTTGATGATTGGGAGTGGATTTGCTTTTACTTTTTCATTTATTAGAAATAACACTGATGTAAAAACGCTTCCATTTACTCCTCCAGGCATCATTTTGGTTTTAGGCTATTCTTTCTCATGCGACTGTTCTCAGTGAGGATGGGACCAAGTCTGTCCTGCCTGTATGCAGTCAAAATGTATTTAATTTTATGGGGCTGACAGGTGGCCAGGCAAATGTAATAGCAGTTCTGAAAGTGCCATTCCACCTTCTTAATAGACATTAGGACAGAAAAAAAATACAGCTGTTTTCATTGATAATGGATTTTCTTCTCTTTTCCTTCTGCTTTTTTTCCTACACCAAAAGAAAAGACAAAAGGACAAAGAAAATTCACCCTGCTTTAAAGTTCTAGACTCTGACTTGAGGCTGGAGAACTCCACGCTTTGCTGTCCCCCCTGTGCCTACACTGAGCATGAACAAACAGCTCTCCCTGATGAACCTGCTGTTAAATTCATACCCAGGTTAAATGTGGACCCATTTCAATTTCAAGTGTTGCTTGGAATCTTCCGTGTGAACCCATTTTGGCCCCAAAGGGTTTGATAATGCAACGGCCTCAGCACCTAAAGCAAACTGCAGGATCACCTTGGTGACTTTCCATTTCCACTCTAGTTCCATTTTGGCCTGAGTTTTTGTCCTGAATTTGCTTTTAGCAGGAAGGGTCCATGAAAAAAAATGATTTCTAAGAGGAAGCAGTGACTTCTTCTGCTTTTAGTTAGTTATTTATTTCAGTATGGTGCTTCCAGAAAACATTTTCAAGAGGGCATAAAAATCAAGGCTTAATTTTTCATCCTTGTAACCTTATAATGATGTTCCTGCTGTTAAATATTTATCGCCTGTGTGTTTTCTCTGGTTCCCAACTGCACTGACAACAGGTTTGGAATCACCAAACCACAGCTTGGCTACACTGAAAGGGAAAAAAAAATAATAAAAAGGAAAATTGAAATGCAAGGAACTCTTAAAGCTAAAAGGCTGGTGAAGTGATTCAGTGTATTAGTTGCTGATCAATACCTGGTGCCACTGCTCAGCTTTCACCTCGTCGCTGAAGAGCAAATTGCTCGAGTTGAGTTTGCAAGGAGAGAAGAAGGAGTTGTGTTTTTGCAAGGAGAGGAAAAGGAGGAATTTAATTTGATTAAAGCCCTGTGTAGCTACCATCCAGCTAATTACAAGAGACTTCCTTCTGGGAAAGGAAGGGTTTCTACATGTGGGTTGCAAGGGCATCAGTAACAAGTCTCCTAAAGGGAAACGGGGCTGGCTTAGAACATAATTGGAGGTAGTGGGTGTTTAAGGTGGTAATTCTTGATAAATTAACAAAATAGTAGTAGCAGCATTACAGGTTGCTGGAGTTTTCTCTAGACATGTCTTCTGCCCTGGGTAAATCAGCACCTTTTCCCCCTTACCAGACATCTTGGCTGCTTCAGAGCAACCTCACAATACCCCACCATCCACCCAGGTCCCACCGACCCACCTACCAAGCTGATCTTTGCTTTGTTTCTCTGTCACGTGGCCAAGTCCTAATGAACCTTCTGTTCATTCTTAAACTCCCTGTAATTGAGTTCTTTTTCTCTTGACAGATCTTGAGAACTTCAAAACCAGAACGAGAAGCACGGTCTCCGTCCGTCAGGGCCAGGGCATGGTGCTACTGTGTGGACCACCACCTCATTCTGGAGGTAAAACAGTTTTCTTCCTTTGCTTTCAGCAGTACGTGGCTATTTGCAAGGTTTTTATTCTCAGGTTATGTTTTGGGAAGCTTACAATGGCACAGCTTAAAGAAGGTTGTGGTGGTGCCAGCCAGACTGAACTGGGGGGCTTAGGGACATGGTTTAGTGGTGGACTTGGCTGTGCTGTGTTAACAGTTGGACTTTGATCTTAAATGTCTTTTTCAACCTAAACCATTTCCTGATTCTATGAATGGATTGTGCTGGGTGGTCCTAAATGCACTGGGAGATCTCCAGTTGGGTGTAAGCGCAGAGAAAAAGCCTCATTTTCCTTCATGGGAGTATGCACTTAGTAGATGAGCTGATGCAAACTTAAGCAATACATATAGAAGATACAGAAATATATAGAAGCCCTGAGCAAGGTCTTGTGCAAATTTAGAAGCCTTTCTGTGTGTGGCCTCGGTGTGTCTCCTTCAGAAAAGTTGAAGCTTGCTGACATCAGAGCCACTTTTGTGCATCATCTTTTCATTATCATTTGTTTCCCAAGCACTCACTGTCACTCACAAGGTGATTTATTTCTGTCGAGTTTTGGGCTTCCCATTTAAGAGAGATGGGGATCTACTGGAAAGAGTCCAGTAGAGGCTATGAGAATGATGGAGGGACTTGAGCATCTCCCCTGTGAAGGGGAACTGGGGCTGTTTAGTCTGGAGAGGAGGAGACTGAGAGGGGATCTGATGAATGTCTATGAAAATCTGAGGGGTGGGTGTCAAATGGAAGGGGCCAGGCTCTTCTTTGTAGTGCCCAGCAGTAGGACAAGGAACAATGGGTATAAACTTGAGCATTGAAGGTTCCACCTCAACATGAGGAGAAACTTCTTCACTATGAAGAGTGACAGAGCCTGGATCAGGCTGCCCAGAGAGGTTGTGGAGTCTCCTGCTCTGGAGACTTTCCAGCCCCCCCCTGGCTCTATTGCTGTGTGGGCTGCCCTGGGTGACCCTGCTCTAGCAGGGGGGTTGGACTCAATGAAATCCAGA
>JANHFX010024418.1:30507-62676 GCA_027560015.1 Chloroceryle amazona | reverse complement strand
GCAGGGGGCCCAGCAGTGCAGGGTCCAGGCAGGGTGGGAATCTCTCCAGAGCAGGAGACTCCACAGCCTCTCTGGGCCAGGCTCTGACACCCTCACACCAAAGTAGTTTCTCCTCCTTCTCAGACAGAACCTCCTGGCTTCCAGTTTGTGCCCATTTCCCCTTGTCCTGTTGCTGGGTGCCACTGAGCAGAGACTGTCCCCATCCTCTTGACCCCCTTTAGATATTGATAAGCATTTCTCAGACCCCCTCTCAGTCAGCTCTTCTCCAGGCTAAGCAACTCTCCCTGTTACATCATGTAAGTGCTAGTGTATAGAAGGGAAAAAATAAAAGATACTATGGTTTTCTAGGTTTCCTAAGGTATGGCTGTTGCATTCTGGCTTGAGTTCTGGAGTGATGTGAGTCCTGACCATCCCAGTTAACACCAGCTGTGGAGAAAGGGCTCTCTGAGCTATATTCATACGAGGAAATAAAATAAATAGGTGTTTATGGCAGTACTTTACTACTTCTCTTTAAAACTCACTTGGAATATTTTTTTTACATCAGAATTAAAATGGGAATAGTAGGAAAGAACTGAAATAGTCCTGGAGTAAAATTACCTTCAGCAGCAGCTGTATGGGCCAATTAAACTTTAACACTTCACAGGTGTCATCAGGAAATGTGCATCATCTCCTCAGACAAATTAGCGTGCGTCTGGATTCCTGGGACTTTTTATCCAAAAGCACATTTTTTAAGCCTTGAAATTGGGAAGAAAAAATCTGAAAGCCTCTGAAATGCAAACACTTAGAACATCTGAGGTGCCATGACACTGGAAGCGTTCTCCAAGCTACAAACCTTCTGTCTATTTTAGTCTTTTATTTTCTTCCCCGTCTCTTCCACCTGCATGGCAAAGTCAGATGTTAAATCACCCAGGAACAGCAGGAAAAATAAGGGTTGTTCTGCATGGAGATGGTCTTGGATTCAGAGATATCTCAACTGCATTGATGCTTCACCTCTAAAGCAGAGAAGGCAGGACTCAGCATAGCCTATAGATCCATAGGTGTCTGTGAGTAGGTTGTAATTGCTGTGGGGCTTTGTGATTTTTGCAGGAATGGGTCCTGATTTTGACGTGGATGGAGTGTGCAGTGCTGCCCTCGCAGTTGTAGGAGGCAGCAGCTTTTGTTTCCTCTGGGATTAGAGTTTTGCAGACAAATAATCAGGAACAATAACAGAAAGGAGTGGAAAGAAGGCAAAAAAAAAAAGCTTTTAACTCAGTACTTGTTGACTTGTATTTTGCTTGTTGATGGTTTGTAGCTGGCCCATCAGTGGGCAGGTGGCTGCTTGGGTTGGTTCCCCTTCTCCCCACTTATTTGGCCACCGCATCATCTCCCACTCTCCCGCTGTCTGCCAGCAGAGTGGTTCTGAGGGGAGCTGCATCCCCTCTGCTCAGGCACTTGGGCTCTGGTGGGTGGCTGGTGGCACAGGCACCAAGGAGCTTTTCAGACATCTCAGAGAGGGTGATTGAGACCATAATTTCTTCAGGCAAGTGTCCAATCTGAAAGCCAACATCTTCCAACGTGATGCAGCTGCCCAAATCCAGCGAGGCTTTCATGGGGTGCATAGCTTCAGAAGATCTTCCTCTGCCAAATTTTCTGCTCTGCACTGCAGAACATGGAAATACTCTTCTGGGAAAAGATCTCTGTAAGCTCTAATATCTATCAGCCAAACAGTGCTGCTGCTCCCAAACATTCACACCCAGCCCTTGGACACCACTGGGCAGTAGCTCTTCTTGGCTTGGCTGAAGCTGGCCCGGCAAAGGTTTTGCAGGGAGTCTGGAGAAATTTAGGTGAGATGGCAAAGACTTGGAAGTCACAACTGGGAGAAGAGAGGATTTTTCCAGGCCATTAAGTGTAACAGACACTGCCAGCCCTAATTCTTGTTTGCCTGCTATGTAAATACTGGAGTCTCCTGGGATTCCTGCTATACATGCTGGCCAGGACACAACTGTGGAAGGGAATATTTGTATCATTAATAAACACATTTAATTTTGATGACTGATGTGCAGCAACTACTCTTTGTATAACGCAGCAGCAATGCTTGTTTGTAATAAATGGGTTGGAGGAAAGATGCTGTAACCTGCTATTGCACCAGAACAGGGCAGCAGGTAAAGGTAGACTTGATGCAAGCCTTGCACTGAGCATTTGCAGCTTTAAAAGTCCATGAAAAAGTAGAGGTTAAAAAAAAAAGGCTGTTCTTGCATCTCCTGGGCAAAGCAGAGGCCAGAAAGCAGCACTGCAGAATCCACAGCCCAAACCCAGCACCGCTCACTCCTCTCCTGCCCCACGCTTGGCCAACGTCCAGGAAGCACCGCGCGGTTAAGTTTTAAACTGCAATCATCAATTAGCTGATAATCACTATTGGTGAAATTATAGGTGCTGGTTTTAAGACAGTAGAGTGACTAGAAATGCAGCCGTTTATCATGAATATAATGGCCTTTTTATGTGCACAAATTTTTAAAGACAATTTCATAAAGAGGCTGCCACGATACGTGATTTACCGGGGCAGTAAAAAAGAAAGAAATTACCCGAAGAGTGTGTGATCTCTGCACATCTAAATCCTTGAAGTTAATAGAAGCCTTGATTAGCTCCAGTGCTTTTCAAACTTTCTCTAATGGCTATTTGTTCCGCATTTCGTTTTCTAGAAGGTGGTGAACCTCCCTTGTTATTGCGTTCCTTATTTCACAAGTTACCTGCAAAAAATCCTGAATATTCAACAGCAAAAAGGAACAGAGCCATGAAGAAATTTTAATCTTTGGCAGATGGTGTGGAGCACTGGTTCAGCTTTTCCTCTGGCAGTAAATGGGAAGAGAGCCCACACTACACGGCTGTTAGAAACAGGCCATGTTTAAAATGAATGGATTAATTGGGCAAGTAATGATGTATAGAACAGCTCTGCGCTAGCACGGGAACACTTGTGAATTTATTGCAAAAATTCAACCGAGCTTTAGCATCTATTTTATGTTCACAGGCGTGATGGGAGAGTACGAGCCGAAAATAGAAGTGCAGTTCCCAGAAACGGTTCCATCTGCAAAAGGAACAACGGTGAAACTCGAGTGCTTTGCCTTGGGGAAGTAAGTTTTGAGCCATTATTATTATTATTATTATTATTCCTCCAGCTTCTCACTTTCCTAGTGCTGTACTGTGGAGTTTGCAGCATTTCCTAATCATTCACTTCCCTCAGCAGTTACTGCAATTATTCATAAGTGACAAAGGACTTGGGAAGCCCAGGCTTTGCACACCAAAAATATTAACTCCCAAGGAAGAGAGAAGATGGGGCTTATTTTGTAAGGATGGGCTCGTGTCTTTTGAGGGCTCGTGCAGCACTTAAAATACATCTTTTGTTTCTGGTAAAGCTTCCAAAATCAAAACGTGGGACCGGGAGGAAAAATGGCTCTTTTGTCACAGCAGAACCCCAAATTCAACTTGGGCAAAACAGCATTTTAAGAATAGTCTCCTGCTTTTACAGCTATGTGAGCAATGCACCATTGCTGTACATATATATATTTCTGCTATACATGAGCCACCCATAAGGAAACTGCTCCAGACCCTGTGCCAGACTCTTTAGACTTGACCCCGTCCTCTTCACCCTCAAACATGAAATGGTTTTTAAGTTGATCAGACAAGAGCTTATCAGGACAAGACCCCCAGGTTTTTCTTACTCTGCTTTATTCTTCTTATTCAGTCCTGTTCCTACAATTAGCTGGAGGAGAGGGGATGGGAAACAGATACCCAGAAAAGCCAGGAGACACAGATCAAGCGGACTTCTCGAAATCCCAAATTTTCAGCAAGAAGATGCCGGACTCTATGAGTGTGTAGCTGAAAATGTGAGAGGGAAAAACGTGGCACGAGGACAACTGACATTTTATGGTAAGCAGACTGCTGCTTCCAGGGGATTTTATTGTCTCAAGTGCAATCTGCAGTAAATATTTTGTGAGAAAGTGGTTTGGGGGGGATATTTTTAAAATTACTTTCTTCCACAAAGAGCACGTCTCAAAAAGGGTGCAATTTGAAATAAAACCTGTCTGAATGATGCATATTAATTGAGAATCAGAGCAGTTGGAACAAAAGTGCATCGCTGGAAGGACATGGGCACGGAGACGTGCAGAAAACACTCGCAAATGGCTCGTTTGCCTTCTTGTGGTTGTGAGGGTAAAGCAAGTTCTCTGGTGGAGCATCGTCATGGTTACAACTTGGGATTTATTATGGATGTGTTGCCCCAGCTTCTGTTAATATATGTTAATTGCTTATAACCAATTAAGGACTGCTTTCAAGAGGGGTCACTGGTTGCAAACTCCAGGAAGTTGGGATTTAACCCTGTCAGAACTGGCAGAGTCCTCTTCACCCAAAGACTTTCTGCACCTGCTCTTCTTACACTGAAATCAGAGCCATTGAGCTGGGCACAATAAAAATGTAAAATATAAAGCTTCAGAGGCCGGATGTGTTAAGTGGAATCATAGAATCATTTTGGTTGGAAGAGACCTTGAATCAGATCATCGAGTCCAACCATTAACCCAGCGCTGCCAGGGCACCACTCACCCATGGCCCTCAGCACCACATCTTTGTGGCTTTTAAGTCCCCTCCATGGGATGCCACCACAGCCCTGGGAAGCCTGGTCCAGGGCTTGATAATCCTTTTGGGGAATATTTTTTTCCTAATATCCAACCTAAACCTCCCTTGGTGCAACTTGAGACCGGTTCCTCTTCTTCTGTCTCTTATTCCTTGGGAGCAGAGCCTGACTCCCCCCAGCTCCAACCTCCTGTCAGGAGCTGTCAGAGCCAGAAGGGCTCCCCTGAGCCTCCTTCTCTCCAGGCTTCACAAGCCCAGGGCCCTCAGCTGCTCCTCACCCCCCTTGTGCTCCAGCCCCTTCCCCAGCTCCGTTGCCCTTCTCTGGATACGTTCCAGCCCCTCAGTGTCCTTCTTGTAGTAAGAGGTCCAAAACTGAGGGCAGGATTCAAGGTGTGACCTCACCAAGATGCATTAGTACCTCTAATCCAGATACAAGTGTCTGCCTATCCCCAAACTTCTGCTGGAGACAGCCCCATCTTGCAAAGCAAATTAAATGCTTCTAGGAGCAGAACCAAGCTTGCAGGGGGAAAGTTCTACACCTTCTGAGTTACTGTGGATTTACCCATGTAGAGATGAACAGAGTCACAGAGAAAGGCTTTTAGGGGTAGAAATGGGCTCTTGGTTTGGTACTTAGATTCTGTTTGCTATTTTTTGGAGAGCAGAAGGCTGCAGGTTGCACACCCCACTCGCAGATGAGCAGAGACCTCCCCACCATCATGAAAACCTTTGTTTTATTCCTGCCCTCTTACCATCTTCAGGAGGATAACAGAGTGTTCTTTAGCAAACACACGGAGAGAAAGCCCATGTGTTCTCCTCCAGGTGCACCTGAGGACCCAGCATCTGTCAGCAGGGAAGATTGGGTTGAACTCCAGAGATAAGAAGAATGTTCTTGATTGACAGTAAATTTGCCACAGAAAAAAAGAGTTTGGGAATTAACCCACCTGCCAAAACTGGGTTGAATTTGGTGACTAATGTAATTTTATTTCTTTTTTAAAGGTGCATAGAGGGATGTTTTAAAATTGGAGATATTTCTAGAAGACATTTCATTTAGAAAGCAGAACTTTTGAGGCTTCCCATTTTAATTGTACGCTTAAAACTGAGTAAGGTATAAAAAGAGAGAAAAAAATTAACAAGTACTAAAAGAGCAAGAACAAAGTGAAATCTGTCATGTAGAGGAAAGAATCATGGGTTGATTCAAACTGGGTTTTCTTCTTTTTAATTAAAAGATTTAAAGATTTCTTCTTCTGTTCATCAAACAATGCATGTTTCTCCTGATTTCTTCCCATGTGGACAGCAAATGAAAAGACTCATCGGTTATACAGGTTTGCTCAACCCACGGCCAAACCCCCCTTCCTTGCAAAGCAGTACATTGAGCCTTTGGTACACTCCCACCCATAATGTACATTGGGTTAGAATCTAATTACTGTAATGAATTTCCCAGTCTAGATGCCATTCCTGCAGGACTGCAGATCCTACATAAAAGCTGCTCCTGTGTCTAGTGCTTTTTTTTTTTCACACTCAAGATGGCATTTCGGTAAAGAAGCTCCAGATTTTATGGGAGGAGGAGTGTCCTTCTCTCTCCCTGTGGTGCTGGGGGATATCTTTAGACGTGCTTTTCTTCCTGTAAGCAAAGGAGTTCCCTGTGCAGAGGTGTTAGCCTGATGGTTACTGGTTCTAAAGAGAATTGACTAAAATAGGATAGAATCACAGACTGGTTCAGGTGGGAAGGGAGCTTTCAAGCTCATCCAGTCCCACCCCCCTGCAGGGAGCAGGGCCATCTGCAACCAGAGCAGGGTGCTCAGAGCCCCGGCCACCTCCCCTGGGATGGGGAAAGGGATGGGGCAGCCACCACCTCTCTGGGCAGCCTGGGCCAAGGGTCTCACCACTCTCAGCATCACCAGTTCCTCCCTTCTCTCCAGTCTAAATCTCCCTCTTTTAGTTTAAACCATCCCCTCTTGTCCTGCCTCAACAGGCCCTGATCAAAAGTCTGTCCCCATCTTTCTGACAGCTCCTTGAAGTCCTGAAAGGTTCCCAGAAGGTCTCCCTGGAGCCTTCTCTTCTCCAGGCTGAACCCCCCCAGCTCTCCCAGCCTGGCTCCCAGCAGAGGGGTTCCAAAATACTGTCCTTGTAAGAGTTGCTAATTAATAAGTATTCATTTGTCAAGCAAAGCTCATGTTTCCCAGCCATGGAGTACTGAAAAGAGAGCTTTACGAAATAAAAATGACTTTCCCTAAGCTGGGCTCTGGACTTTCACTTTTCTTTGGGAAATATCTTAGTGCAAACATTTCCTATGAGCAGCTGAAACTGAAAGTCATTTTCCTTAATGATTTTTCTTTATCAAGTTGACGCGGTTTAGTGGCGCACTTGGCAGTGCCGAGTTAACAGTTGGAGTCGATAATCTTACAGGTTTCTGCAACCTGAGTGATTCTCTGATTCTGTGGGGTTATCGAAACACAACTGTAATGTTGGCAGAGCTTTTGAGGTTGCTTTTGTCGGGTGAGGGGTGGAGGGCAGTCGGATGAGCCACCTACGTGCAGTGACGTGCTCTGTCACCACGTGTGCCTTGGAGATCACAATCTGGCTCTGGTGGCAAGACTCCTTTAGACCCAGTTATCTGCCTCTGTGTAGTATAAAATGAAAAAAAATAAGGAGAAAGAAAGAAAGAAAATAGAAAGAAATTCAAATATGCCTGTTCACTGTAGGTAAAGCAGCATCTCTTCCGGTGTCACCTTCTTTTCATCGCTCCTAGAAGTTGTCAGGGAAGGTTGACTTTGGCTGTATTTCATTCTTGTATCAGTGTTTGTTTTTTCCTCTGTTGGCATATCGGTGATACCGACGTTGTTTGACATTCTCGTGCAGCAGGAAAGGTTAATTAAACATGGAGTGTCTGTTCTTCCTCCCTTTTCTCTGCTTTGAACCCCTGCCACAGGCTGGGTTTTATTCTTCCCCGAAAGCATCTGTTCCGAGGGCTGTATGTCCTGCTTGATAGATGTGCCTTCATGATAGAAAACGTGTTAATGTTAATGCAATTACAGTGACTTATACCTTTTTCCTTAACTATTATACCTCTGGGCGACACAGCAACTTGTTTTCTTGCCCAAAGTCTCTTGTTCTGTCTGCTGTTCCCAACCAAATACCGCGTGCTTCAAATTAGCTCCCGAGAACGGGCAAATTAAACCATGAAACCTCTTTTCCACCCTCATTTAGCAGCCGTGGACACGCAGCGGGCTGCCTGCCCCACTTTGCTGCTTGTTCCCCGCGGCCCCGGTGCCACCCGAATCCCTGTGGCTGAGGCAGGTGAGGTCCCCGGTGTCGGCAGGGTGGGTTTTTTGGCAGAAGTGCAGTAAACAAGCTGTGTTTCCAGTGAGTAGAGTATGGGCTGTGCTGCCATCCAGCAAGAGCTGGATAGGCTGGAGAGGAACCTCAAGACAAAGACAAGAGCCTCATGCCCCTCTACAGCTCCACTGCCATGATTTGGCCGGGTTCTACTAACTGCCCATCATTCTAGGTCTCCATACCACCACATCATCACACTGATCTCCTGGACTTTTTTAACATGTGAGTGTATTTTGTAATTAAAAATGTGAAATTAGATGGTTGTGCCAGTGCTAACCAGTTGGGCTCCACCTCAGTGTGCAGTTAGATGTACCTATGCTGACTGATGAGGGAAAGCATCATCTTGAGATCCCCCACCCCATGTTCAGTGGGGCTGGTAGCCACAGCACTGGCAAAGCATCACCTTGAGATCCCCCACCCCATGTTCAATGGGGCTGGTAGCCACAGCACTGGCAAAGCATCACCTTGAGATCCCCAACCCCACGTTCAATAGGGCTGGTAGCTACAGCACTAAGAAAACAGTCCCAAGGGAGCCTGTTTGACAGTTTGGAATTGGCTTCCCAGTCAGATCTGCACTGTCATACACAGCCTGGAAGAGAGAGAAAACACCCAAGTACCCTAAGGGCTCAGTTTTGGCTGGCACGGATGCGGGTGCTGACTCAGCATTGCCTGTGTCGCTCCGGGGTCTTCCAGCATCTCTCTTGTCTGAGCTGATCATGCTCCCTACCCAGCACCTTGCTGGCAAGCCAAGGCAAAGAGTAAAACTTGCAGTTAAAATGCTTTCTAAATGTGTCGGCGCAGCAGCACCCGCATTAGCAGAGAGATAGACAGACTTATTTGTGACTAATTACTCTTCTTTGCAGCGTTTTGTTAAGATATTCAGCAGAAGCCCTTTAATTGGCCGGCCTGCTTTTCAGATTAAATACTTCTCAAATCAAAGTCCCATAAGGAATTTATGCGGCGCCTTAATTTTGCAGTGAGAGGAGTCCCCCTTTCATCAGTGGGTCTGTGTTTTATTTGTGCAAAAGCCGCTTCGTGCCACTCTTCTATAGAACCAACCTCAAATGTGAATCAGATTATGCTCTTCCTTTTGGTTACAAGGCTAAAAAGGAAATTTGCATGAGTGAAAAGCAAGCAATTGTAGGTCTCTACCCCGTTTAGGAAGCAGATCACAAAGAAATTGCTGAAAACTCAAAGCCACTTGAAATAAAATGAGTTTGGGACCATTAAAAATATAAGAAAAATCAGATAAATAGGATAAATATATACTGTTATTAATTATAATTTACATGCCTCACCAGAAAACCTAGTTTGCTACCTGTTGCACGGATACGTTACCGATTAATTTCTGACCTTCAAGCATCTCCAGCATCATTTTATTTAAAGTTCTCAATTCCTGTGCTCTTTCACGGTGTTGTACCAATTTAACTCTTGGTTAACCACCACTTAACCACTTGGTAGTGGCCAACTCCATCCTTCCAGAAAGCGATGGTTGGCTACAGGAGTGATTGTTGCAGTGCCCAGTCTTAGTTGGTTCCACTTGCCCTGGGTACAATCACTGCTCTGAGGGAGGATCTCTTGACCCCTGACAGTGGGATATGTATTTTTTCAGTCTTTAGTGCAGGAGAAAGTTATTCTCAGTTTTAAATAATCTGCTGCCTAAGGAAATTCTTGCATCCAGAAGACATTCCTTTGCAGAGAACAGTTTCTCCTCTGCTTTTCCACTTGATTGCTGGAAGCCTGCACACAGTTTTGGGCACCACAGGATAAAAAAAAGACATTGAGGTGCTGGAGCGAGTTTAGAGAAGGGCAGTGAAGCTGGTGAGGGGTCTGGAGACCATGTCTGATGAGGAGAACGTGAGGGACATGGGGTTGTTTAGTCTGGAGAAGAGGAGACTGAGAGGAGACCTTACTGCTCTCTACAGCTGCCTGAAGGGAGGTTGTGGTGAGGTGGGGGTTGGTGTCTTCTCCTGGGTAACCAGTGACAGGACAAGAGGAAATGGGCTTAAGCTGCACCAGGGGAGGTTTAGGTTGGATATTAGGAAAAAATTCTTACTGAGAGAGTGGTGAGGCCTTGCAACAGGCTGCCCAGGTGGAGTCACCATCCCTGGAGGGGTTCAAAAAACATCCAGATGTGGCCCTTCAGGACATGGTTTAGTGGTCCTGAGAATGTTTAGTAGATGGTTGGACTTGATCTTGAAGGTCATTTCCAACCTTAATGATTCTATCATTGTATGAAATCTATTTTTAGGAGATTCTGATAAAAGTGTTCTAATTATTATTGTTTGGTCTTGGAAGAAAAGCTCTCCAGCAGGAGAAGCACAATTAGCAATAGGTATGAGAAATGAAGTGTGAAGGCTACTCCTAGAGCATCCCACACCTCCCTTACTCCCCCAGGTAGCTGCAGGGAGGAGTGTCAGCCATAAAAAATAACTATATCCCTGCAGTAGTAGTAGTAGTAGTTTTTATCAGCTCAGTTAACTCCTTGAGTTTTTCCTCAACTGTTTCTTTTTCTCTGATATTCAATATTTTAGGCTCATGCTGGTTCATTATGGTCAGTCTTCTAGGGTGGCAGAAAGGAGATGTCCCCCCCATTGGCAGTATCTGGTGAACTCTCCAAAGACGCAGAGAAATGGAGCTCATTTAGGTGCAACCTTCAAGCAACTCACTTTGGTGGAGGATTTGCACAGCTTTGAAAGCTGTATAGATTTCAAATAGTCCTTAACTGGCAGTAGAGTCAGGAGGAAAGGGTGAAGAAGAGGAAAGGAAGAGAAGAGGAAAAGTGGCAATTTTTATGTCCAGTTTCACGTTGCTGTGATCATTGGGAAGGGTAACAAATTAGAGATGTATGGGTTGTGTTTACAGAAGCTATATCCTCATTTTGGACCGGGATGACGCGTGCATTTCTCTGCACAAACCTTACACACTGGCTCTGCTCTTTCGTTTTAATTACTCATGTATTTTTCCCATCTGTTTTTCTTACTTCTTTACGCTTGGCTTTCTGGTCTTTAGACTTTTCTGATCCTGGGCTCAGTCTCAATCTCCTCGAAATAGATATAGTAATGGACAAGTCATTCAGCCTTTCATCTGCCATTAATGATGAATTACACAGCCTGCACTAGGTCGTCAGCTGCTAGAAATTGGCTTAGGAACACTGAGATCAATACACACCGACCGAGAATTGGATTCTGTATATGTATTAGTACCTCATTTGCTTTAGTCTTTTTGGTTGTTTTGAACTCACGGATGATTGCAAAGTCCTACAGATTTATTTCTGGTTTGTTTCTCATGCTGATCCCAGAATCCTTTGGCTTTGGTACTCCTTTCTGATGTGATGCATCACCACCGGCTGTGGCGTTTCATTTGCAAATACCTTTTAGGACACAATTTCTGGTCCAGCTTTCCAGTGCCTGCTTTTGCCTTGCGATTTATTACAATGAAGGACGGACTCATTCTGGATTTCTTTGGTCTCGGAGAAGTAGAGAGTATATTTGGGCATTATTTCCTATTCATCCCACTTTGCGTTAGCAAAGACTGGAAGGTGAACAAAACTAAACAGGTTTTTGTCCTAGCTCCTGCCATCATTTTTCTTCTGTCCCCCTGACTGCGAAATCCAGACAGCTCTCATCAGCTCAGGGTTGGGGGGATAGTTTTCTTTAAAGCTGTCCCTACATAAGAGTCATGCTTACATTTCTAACCTTCCACTTTATAGATATAGTGTATGATTTTTTCCTTCCAGCTCAGATGAATTCTTAATCACCTTCCAAATAAGTTTTTTCTTTAGTACCAGATTTTTCCCTCGGGATGTTTCCAAGGCCAGTAATATCCACGTACTCCAACCAGGGCCAGAATATTTCCAGGCCCATCGTATGAAAGAATCTGTCTTTGGTCAGCGGCACTGAAATGATCCAGGGGCCTTTTTCTTATGACCAGTCACAAATTAAACCTTGTCATTATCTCAAATAACATCACTATACCAAAAAATGTTACAGCGTGGAGCTGGTTTCATATCCTTATTTGAATTATTTTAATTATCATGCTTGAAATCTTGTGTCACGTTACCCTGTCTTTGGTATGATCCCCAATGGGAAGCTGTCAAATTTCATTAGATTATGGTGACTCTCATTTGGTAGCTCAAACATATTTGCTGCATGAACCAACCCTTGTGTATTAGTCGAGATTAAGTCAAGAACGTGCCTGCTATTCTCTGAAATGAACTGTTGAAAGGAGAGGTTGACCTAATTAGAAAAGTCTCCCAAAGAGCAGCAGAGAACGAAGCTCCTGTGAAACAAAGGACTCCTCTGGTTGTCTCTGAGATTTATTTTGTGACCTGTTAGGCTGACTGCATCACAAATGGCTTTAGGATGAAAAGCTTAGCTGGTGAAAATAAGCAGAGGGGGTGAAAAGCTGCACGCAGTGCGAGGCTGTGGCCGGCAGGTGCTGCAAGGAAGGGTGACATCAATAGCAGGGGTGGCAGCTCCGACGCTGCGCAGCTAAATCTCAAGCACTGTGACTTAGTTCAGATGTCCGACCTGCAAAGTACAGCAGGAAGACCAGATGGGGAAAGTCTTTTGCTGCTTTGGGTGAGAATTTCCTTTATCTGGGGAGTCTGCCTGAAATAGGAATAAATACTGAAGTCTCTTTCCTCCTCACATGAGAGTTCTCTTCCTTTTTACTTACCACACATGTTTGTTACCGAGCACACCTCACCTTCTTGGGGTTTCCTTGCCGTGCAGCTTATTTTCAGTTGTTTTATCTGCTGTGTTTTGGTTTTGTTTGCACGTGGGAAATCAGTAAAACGCTCAGCACTGCAAAAAAAGGCAAATAGATCTGTCTGGTTTTACAAAGCTCCTTCTACGGTATCACAAGACTCTCTTCAAAATTGTGAGTTGGATGCTGTTAGAATAGTAAATATGTAAATTCGTGAGTAATTTGCGGATGTCCTTGAGCCACTGAACCCGTTGCAGTGTCTCAGTTCAATGGAATTGTTCAAGTTCTTACTCCAGACGACAGAAGTGCCTTTCATCTTCCTACGTTTAAAAGCTTTCCCTTTTATATCTCTTTAGATACAGCTAATAAACGAGCTTAAAATATTACGGGGGCAGGAGGGGCAGTCAGAGAAGTAAACACTGCTTGCCTCTCCTTTTCAACTGCTCCTTTTGCTCCTGCGTTATCATGACGTTCACTTCACCCCCTGGTTTGGTTTTTGTTTTTTTTTTTCTTTTGCAAGTCCCTCGGAGTTAAGATGCTGTGCAAAATTTTTCAGCTTGCATCTGTGCTTCGTAGGCACGGTGAGAAGCGTGCAGAGTGGTAGGAGTGGGATTATTGTCTCTGCCCCAGCCTGAGCACAGCTTTAAAAGGCACTCAGCTCTCTGAAGGTTTATATTCATCATCACGTCGTGGTAGACGTATGAATGTTGTAGGTATGATCGTGCCAACTGTATGTTAAACTTATCATTTTGATATGGTATTTTTTAGTTTATCCTTTCAGACCTTTCTCTGGCCCTTGTCCCTATCCAAAGGAGATATATAAAGTTGTTACCTGTCTTGGAGTCATCTTAATTTTTTTAATTATTTGTTTTTAATCTGATTACATGGGAAGAATTATTAACCAGGTTCTTGGAGACCTCTGCTGGTAATATCTTCCTGCTGTGTCTCTTTATGTCAAAACAGAGCAAATGACCATTAAAAAAATAAATATCTGAATTCACTCTTTTTTAATCAGACTTTCTGAAAAGTATTGTAGTTGGATCTGGACAGATGTGGTCAGTGGAGGTAACATAAGAAAGTCAGAGGTTTTGTATGGTCTCCAAAAACTGATGTCAATTTTAATGGAATTTGATTTGCAGGTGGAGTCTGGTTAAACGTAAGCTGTGTTTAAAAATAAAACAATAAAAAAGGCAAAAAAAACTCTAATGAAAATCTGTGAAACACAACTTAATGTATCATTTCAGAAGTGTCTGAAAACAGCCAATGCCAGTTTTCACTAAAGTCTACCAAAATGGATCTCTGATGCCTGCTTTTGGACTTGCTAGGTTTGGTCAAGGTCATGAATACAGTCACTGAGTCCAAAGATTTTTCATACGTGTGGAAGATCTTCCTGTGGATGTGTCCCTACTCAAAGACAAGACTGAGAATTTGGACTCGAAGTGGTGCCTATAACCATGCAGATCTAAGTTACTGGAATAACCTGAATTTCATCTCAGAGGCAATTGTAAATTAGAAGTTTTGAAACTGGGTGCTGTATTTTAGAGCTTTGAAGCTTAAGTCACATAGATCCCGGAGAAGAAAATGTCTTTATTTGAAGGACCAGGGGTCTAATGATGCCATTTATTCCTCTGGAGCAGCACATGAACTGTTGCTTTTGATCAGGATTTCTGAAGCTGCTCTTATTTCTTTAAGTGTTGTTATTAAAAATAATTAATAAATAATAAATAAGATCAGATGGTTCTGCTCTTGCATGTGCAAAACTGGACTCAGGGGGAAAAAAAATAATCCTTAGCAGCTCTGAAGCATGATATTGAACCCAACTCTTAAATGTACTAAATGAAGAACGACGTGACCATTTGCTTGCACACTGTTGGTTACAGACACGGGGCTTTACTCGTTACTTCTGCATTACAGCTCAACCCAACTGGATTCAGAAAATCAGTGACGCGCACGCAGCCATGGAGGAAAGCGTTGCCTGGGAATGCCGGGCGAGCGGGAGGCCAAAGCCCTCGTACCGCTGGTTGAAGGACGGGGAGCCGCTGCTGCCCCAGGTAGGTGCTTCTGGAGCCCTTTGCTGGTGAGGAGAGTCAGAGGCTCTGCAGGTGCTTTTGAGCTCCACCAGCTTTTTCAGCTCTGCGTGGTTTCTTACTTTTGGAATGGATGCTCTGAAACCCCTGCGCTGCGTAGGCTGTTCCTTGGTGCGCCTGGTGGGCACCTCTGGCTTCAGGAGAGCCCATGGGGTGGTGGTGAATGGAGTTAAATCCTGTTGGTGGCTGGTCCCAGGTGTGTTCCCCAGGGCTCAGGATAGGACCTGGCTCTGTTTAATATCTTTAGCAGCAACCCAGATGAGGGGATCAAAGGCAACCTCAGTAAGTTTGCAGGTAACACCAAGATGGGCAAAAGTGTTGATCTACTTGTAGGTAGGAAGGCTCTACAGAGGGATCTGGCCAGGCTGGACCAATGGGCCAAGGGTAATCCATGAAGTTCAAGAAGGCCAAGTGCCAGGTCCTTCACATGGGTCAAAACAACTCCCTGCAATGCCCCAGGCAAGCATCTGGCAAGCTGCCCAGCACAGAGAGATTTGGGGGTATTGCTCCTGTTGTTTCGTGACAAGTAGGACGCAAAAGAGCTTGTTATGGAGAGGTCCTTCCTGAAATGAAGGATTTATGATACAAACTTAAGGGTGGAGAGACATTTAGTGAGAAGAGAGAACGGTCAAATGGAACTCTGGAGCCTGAAGACAAAATATTACCACCTTGGATTAATACTTTTTTTGACTCTACGATGTTCAGGTGAATTTGAGCTGCCAATGAAACCTTAGCAAAACCTTACTGAAGCCACTGGTTTCCTGGTAAACAGCATTTTCATCGTGAAAGAACCTGGCAGCCCAGATTTGAGCAAACCCCACTAAAGATGGGGCAAACATTAAACTTCCACCCTACGGCCAAGTAGAAAGCCAATAGCTCTTTATATGACTTAATATTTTTTAAACGCTGCAACTCCTGGGGAGGGAGGGAACGCTTTGCTGTACTTATTAAAATGGATAACACCAGCTCCATATCCTTAGGCTGACAAATGATACCCCGGTCCTTTGTTCCGTGCGCTAATTGTACTCGCTTCACGCTGGTCACTAGCAGATGGTCGTGCGCTTAAATCACATTAGCGGCTGATAGGAAGTAAAGGATCATTAAATTATTAACATCTATATTGTTTGCAGTAAACTGCAGAGGATTCTAAGTGTTTGTCCCCGTGCAAGCTAAGCTGGCAACCAGTCTTCCTTTATTTCCATATCTACTCCTATAATCGTTAAGAGTTTTAGAGCGTGCGATCGGCTGCGATACGACGGAACGGAACGAAAGTGCATTTTCTTTGGGTTTTTTTTTTGGTTTTAATTTAAATTTATCTGCTTGAAAGGGATATTAATCTAAATGGTTTGGGGATTAAATCAATGAGAAGTCAAGGGAAAGTTCTCCAATATAAATTGCATTTACCAACTGCTGTATTGGTTTTACCTTTTAGTATCTAACCCGATGTAAATTGAGCTGGCAGAGAAACTGGAGCATGCAAATTCCTCCCCTTACCGTGACTTTTGGGGTTTTGTCCACCTTGGTATGAAATACAGCACAACCACCTCTGCCTTGATGCTCCGAGGAGGGATCTTCTTACTTACTTTTGTTGGTTTTTTTGTTATTTTTTTATTTTCTTTGTTCTGCTGTTTCCTACAGGGCAGAATTCAGCTAGAGCAGGGCTCGCTCACGATCGCGAACGTCAGCCTGTCGGATGCTGGCATGTACCAGTGCGTGGCAGAAAACAGACACGGCATCATTTTTGCCAGTGCAGAACTGAGCGTCATAGGTAAGTTTCCTTTCCTGAACACTGCAAACCTTCCAAAACCAGCAGAGCCTTCACCCCAGCTGCTTTTGCCGAGTTTCAGCATGGGAAGCAGAAGTGCTCCCGAGGAGTTTTGAGGAGTTGTTGGTTTTAAGTAAGGTGGGAAATGAGAACTTGAGAAAAGTGGGTAGACAAAGTAGATTTCTTTATATCTTCTTCCCTGTGAGGTTGGTTGAATGCTAGAACAGGTTCCATCCTTGGAAGATACTCAACATCCAACTGGATGTGTCCCCAGACAAGCTGCTGTAGCTGCCTCTGCTTGAGCAGGGGTGGCATCAGCATCTCCAGAGGTTCCTGCCAGCCTTGGCTGTCCCGTGAGTCTGTAACTCATTCAAACATTGCTTTTGTATGAGTGGCAGGCCTGGAAACCAGTAAGTCAGCATAGACATGTAGCTTCGAGAGGGCTAAATAGAATTCATGATGACAAAACAGTGGTTTAGCTGTTTTCAAAGCGACTGTTCAATAGCATCACCCCCCCCCCCCCTCCTCCTTTTTCAAAGAGCAAAGCGTGAGGTCTTTTCTGATTTTGGCATTTTCAATTATCGGTCATTTTTTATCAGCGGTGATAGATGTCTGCTTAGAAGAAAAATTCATTTGAAAGATTGTCAGTGTTGCTTTTCAAGAGAAGTACAATAATGCTCAATAAATTAGTCTTCGCTGCGCTAGGATTTATTGGACGCGTTACTGGGTGGAAGAAATCGAAATAGACCCACTGATGCTTTTCCTGCCTATTCAAAACCCTGGTGAAAATGAACCTTTGGGAGGAAGGCAGATCTTCCCAGAAGACAGGGGCTTAGCCCTTGTTGGTGGGTACCTCTATTGACTCCTCATGTCCAGCAGCACCCAGGGATCGGCACAAAAAGCAAAGACCTTGGAGAGCCTGCTCTTCCAAACCTGCCAGAGAACTTGTGTTTGGCCAACTTCTCGTTTGGGTTATGCAGTCTTGATTCTGTCACATGAAAAGCACCAGAATCACGTGTTGTAGCTTAATTTCTGTGGATCTGTGGTTGAATTTTGGATTCTTTTTTTAAAGAAAAGCAGCTGTTTTCTTTTTCACTGGATTTTTCAAATGAGGTCAATATTCTGAGCTCTCACTCCCAAGTGTTAGCTTTTAAACAGGTCTTTCTGAGTATAAAAATAGTGATTTTTAAAAGGTCCTGAAATTAAGCACTTGCTAGAAGTGGTGGTTAATCATTTCAAGTGAGACTTGCAAAAGTTAAGGGAAAAGTTAAGTGAAAAAGAGAAATGGAAAATCACAGACAGAGCTTTTCTCAGAGTGATTCTTCTCTGATATTATTGCCAATTATATTGCCCGGAGTCGTCAGCTCAAACCAGGATCCTGTTGTGCTGGGCATTGTCAAAATGTATAATAAGATGCAGTCGCTATTAAATGGATTTTAAATGAATTCATTAAATAAGTGTATTAAATTAATTTATGAAATTATTTTATGAATACATTATTAAATATGGTAGTGCTGAAAGCTGAGCCCAGAGTTTCTAAACGTCAGGTGACAGCATTTTGAACGTGACAGAATAAAACCTGTATGGTGCAGCTCCTCTACCTCACACAGGTGAGGAGAAGACCAGGAAGGAAGCGGCAAAGGACTTGCAAAAAGCCCAATTTAAAGTGTTCATTGCAGAGAGGGGAATTAACGGGACTATTCAAATGTCTATTTTGCTCTTAAATTTTGGACAGTCATCTGAGAAATTATTTCCAGAGGTGATAATATCTTAATTTTCCAGTATGATATAAATAATAGTCCACCTGTTCCTGAGTGAATTGGAGGGAAGCTTTTCTCAGGGTGCCTTCTTGAAGTTTGAAGTATTTTAACGTAGCTGGTGCTGGTTTTCAGATGGCTCTTTTGCAGTCTTTCATAACACGCACGTCTTCCTCGATGCTAAAATGAAGTCGGCCGCCTCTGATTAGACACAGAAGACAGCTCAGAGATTAGTGAACTCTGATTCATGAAAGTGGAAGACGAGATCTATTTGATCATAAAGCCCAGCCCATTATCAGTGTAGGATGATGTTTTATTCAGCTCTTTTGCGGCAGGAACGATAGCCAAAAGAATTGAGGCAGATGAGATGCCCTAAGAAAAATGAATTTGCTTTCCGTGTCGCACGGCAGGTTTTTGTCTCCCAGCTGCTTCAGGTGAGCTTTAGATCATTTTATGGAGCATCAAGCAGATGCAATTCACGGTAATCTAGACTCTCACCTCCCAGGGTGCAACAAAAGAAGTCAAGGAGAATGCTGCGAGCTCAGGGAAGGTGCAGGAGGCTGAGGATGCTGGCAGGCAGCTGGCAGTGAGGATGGAGAGAGTTAAAGGGGACTGGGCAGGGTCTGCTGCCACTGGTCTGTCAGAAAGCAAGCTCCTGTCAGCAAAGATGTAGCCAGCAGAGGTGCTGATAAAACCCTCACCTGGTTGCTTTGAGCTTTCCGTAGTGAAAAATTAATTGTGCTGCTTGATATAAATAAAACCTGCTTGTCTTTGGGGAGTTCACAAGCAGAGTCAGTCTAGAGGCAGCTGCCGCAAAGCTCTGCCTGTCATCAGGTCCCATCAAATAAATCATTAAAAATCCTTTGAGGCAGAAGCCAAACCATCTTCTCCCTCCCCGGCGTGCCTCACAGCCAGGCTGCAGCCTGTCTGCAGGGTTTTGGTGGATGCTTCAATGAGTATCTCACTGTTTCTCACAAAGCAGAAGGTTGTGCCCTGAAGGGACTGGTAAAGCTGATTGGAGAGTACCTTGTACCCTGGTGCCTACCTAAATCTTGCCTTGCTTTGCTTGGATCAAGACCTGTCTGTGTCAAGGTCTCTGACCTATATAGCATTAAAATAAAAGACCCAGTTGATGCAACAATTAGGAGTATAAAGCCTAAAACCATCAAACTTTCCCTGGAAGTATTAACATTGCTGATTAATGATACGGGGTTTGTGCGTGTGACAATTTTCCTGTCTGCTGCTGCTCTGGACACAGCAGAGTCAGACAAAAGGATGTTCGTGCTGTTGGGACACCAAAAAGGGAACACGTGATAATATTTTATGTGTGTGCAGTTCTTAGGGGTGCTGCCCTGAATACGATGCCTGTGACACCAGGTTTCTGCTGCCTGACGAGGTCACTGGTATCTGAGGTTTGTAGCTGAACGTGTATTTCTAGTCAAGTAAAGAGCTGAAGCATCCAGGTGTCTGTTTGTCCCCTCTGTATGTGCACGGGGTTCATAAAGTCAGCTCATTTAGGAATTGCAGGTGAGAAACAGCCCTGGAATATTGTAATGTTCAAAAGGGCTTGACTTCTCTTTTTCCAGAGGGAACGTTGATCTAATTTTCTGGTGGTGTTTTGTTTTGTTTTTTTTTTTCTTTCAGCTGTCGGTCCAGACTTTTCCAAAACACTCTTGAAAAAGTTAACTCTTGTTAAAGTGGGTGGTGAAGTAATCATCGAGTGTAAGCCAAAAGCTTCCCCCAGACCTACTTATTCTTGGAAGAAAGGAAAAGACATCCTGAGAGAAAATGAGAGGTAATGTCTTAAAGTAACCATTTCTTTCATTAGCTTGCTCCAACCCAGGGGCTTTCAGCACTGAAAGCTAAATTTGTCATTAATAGCTTCCCAAAATTGACTTGCAAATAAATGTGAAAACAGCTAGTGTTCGATCTCGGGGAGCTGGGGCTGAGATTTCTATTCCCATTGTGTTCATCCCACTCTCTATGTACTATTAAAGCATCCCTGCCAAGAAGCTGATAAAGATACATTCTAGAAAGCAAATATTTTGCTCTAAATAGCCATTGTTTTTTAAAAAAAAAAAATTCCCAGGAGATAAAACCCTCCTCTGCAAATTGCACTGCTCCGGTCCATTACTCAATGTCCCACAAACAGGAATTATTTGGGGTCAGTAATTAATTTGGCAGTCCTCACGCCTGGCTTGCAGATGGCTTTTTCAGACTGGCCCAGTCTTTTTTTGAGTCTTTGTTCTGCTTCTTTTCATTCCAAAGGAGAACGTTAATAGGAAGTGGGAGCCTAAATTTGCACGTGTGCTTTTGCCGTGATGTGTTGGTGACTGTGTGTACAGGTGTGCTTGTGTTGCCTGTCCCAAGTGTGCAGCATCTAAAGCCAGGACCTGGAGACCTATCCTTGATAGTTCTCCAGAATATGATGTGCCACTGGGATTGATGGGGAAAATCCTGTCCTGTTAGCAAAAGTCAAAAAGCCAGAAATTATAGGAAATTGTTATTTTTAAAAGCTTAAACCTTTCAGAGCTCTTCTTTTATCTGGGAAAGTCTGGTCTTGCTCCATTTCAACCTGCCTGTAATGTACACTGGAATTTGTACTGTGCTGATGTATATGAGTGTATAAAAATCTGTAGTTCGTTTGGAGCCAGAGGAGTGAAATAATGAACGACCTATTTCTGATCTATTGAACTCCTGATACTTGGTCTTTTGTCTCCGGACCATTCCACTTCATCTCTTGGGATGGAAAGAGTTGGGTGATCCCCAACACAGAGCTTGCTCTAGCAGCCAAGGTAGAAAGCTGTGCGAGGTCAATGTTATGTTGATTATATAGTGCAAGATACATTGATTTTTAAAACTGAAATAACTTAGAATCATAGAATCATTCAGGTTGGAAGAGACCTTTAAAATCATCAAGTTCAACTGCTAACCCAGTGCTGCCAAGTCAAACTTGCTCTCCTGGAAAAGGTGGGAAGTATTAAATGCTAGAAGTTTTGCAGTGTCAGCCCTGTGAGGTCCTCACTGTGTCCTCGTCCTCACTGGCACACAGTCCATGGCTGAAATGTGTTTTCTGTACGCTGTTCTCCCAGGCATAGAACAGTTCTTCCTCCTCATTTTAATCTCAGTGTGAGAGAGGAAGCATTAGTTTATTTGAGCAAGGGCTTAGGAGCACTTCATCTGAGCACTGTTTCTGCGATGCTGACAACAAAGTGATTTTCTTTTGGGTTTGGTGTTTTTTTGGCACCTACTCTCTCATCCGCAAACTTACTTGAAAGTTGGATGCTGTAGTAACAGCAGAACCCCCTGGATTCTGATTTCTCAAGGGAATGTGGCTCATGACCCAGGTGGTAGCTCAGCTTGTCTGTGTGTTTACTTCACAATAACTTCTGAACTGGTTATCTGAACTGGCTGTAGATGTTTCAGCTGGTTTCCACCAGCAGGTTTCTTCATAGCTTTGTGGAACTAGGCAGATGGAAAAAGGAGGCACTGTTATTTCCCCTCGGTGAGAGCCTCCATGGTAGACACGAGGGAGTCTACCCCAGAGCACCCCTGAAGGGTGCACACATCCGTGTGAGTAGTGTAAGGCTGTACCTACAACCTTTTCCTGCCCAACCTTCTCCTGAAGCAGGTAGAGTCATAAAGTCTTGCTAAATAGCATATAACTCACTGTCTGCTGGTCGCAGCCTCCAAGCCCAGGCAGCAGCTGGGAGGACTGGTTGACTCAGCCCTCTCAGCAGCTCGGTGCTGAGCTCCACAAACCTCAGTGAGGTTCAGGTGTTGGTGCTTGCTGCCCTACTCCTCCCCCTCCTGCTGAACACGCTGCGCCAGAACCGGGAGCCTCCCACCTGGGCACCAAGCCCTGGATGGGAAACCAGACATGAAATGTGCCCAAGCAGGTGTGAAATTCTCTGCTGCTTCAGCCCAGGGTGGGTTTTTTTTTGCCAGACAGATCATCCAGTGGGACCTATCTGGCAAAACATCTTAATGAACGCCCTTCCGTTGCCATGGCAGTTGGGCCAGTTTAGTTCTTACACGTGGTCGGTTGTGTCTCCCACAGGGATGAGGGTGTTGAGTTCTCACTGTTGCCTTTATTAACCACACCATCCTTGCAAGTCTGTACCCGGGGACTGTGTCAAATGCCCAATTAAGAAATTATATTGTCTCATATGATCATGACATTGTTCATCAGCACTGTCTGACTTGATGAGCAGGAGAGGCCAAGGTCCTGGTCCTCTGCTTAAAATTGCTGTATTTCTTTGGTTGCCAAAATGTTATCTCCTTCTCGCTGTCCCAGGGGACAGCAGCACTGACTGGAGTCCAGTCCTAGTACCTCCCTGCGCCCACGCTTATGTGTGGGCTTCAATGGAGAACTTTCTTGGCTGTCGAAAAAAAATGTTGAAATACAAGAAGAAAGTTGCCAAGAAAAGCTGCTGCTGACATCGCTTCATCTAGGGCAGAAACCAGAACTTTTAGACAGGCGTGGGAGAAGAAATTTAAATGAAATATCTGGTTAAACTGACGTTAAAGAGTCCTTTGAGTGTGAGAGGCACCTGAACATCTGGTTGCTTCTCCAAACTGAACTTGATCATGTGAAGGTTAATCAATAGAGATGGTCCTTTCAGTTCCAGGTGGAGTTTGGGGCAAAGTTAATGTGTCAGTCTTTGCTTTGACTTCTGCTACACACCCTGACAGCTACCATGGAAATGTCTTGAGCACTTCTCCTGGAGCTTGTGTGACTTTTCAGGTGGTTCATAACGTTAGGGACTCACTGCTGGAGACACAAATAACATGCATCCGATTTTGCTGCTGGGACTCTTGCTCTGGAGGCTGCTGCTATCCAGGAGGCAAAATTCAATGTGGTGTTCAATGTTTGCCCAGAGAGCAGAGACTACCATGGGGAAAAAAAAAAAGAGCTTTACTGGTTTAGGTTTCATGTTCTCTGCAGGATGAGGTAGCGTGTTCTGCACCCCTAATGACTATCATGCCCTGAAGGTATCTCTCACTGGTGGTTGAGAACTGTGCAATTGTGTTATTAGAAATTCTGCCCTGGGGTACAATTATATTATTGCAGTCATTAAAGGCAGTTCATCTCCATAATAATGGAAATCCTGCCTAGCAGGGCCTAACTGAATCAAAATAACGTTAGCAGCCTGACTCCAGAAGGTAAATTTTATATAGACACAGCTATAGCACTGATATAGATATATTAAAAATGCTGCTTGGAAACAAAGCCCATTTCTATATGGGTGAAGACAGAGGTCGTTTTGTATCATCGAATGGTTTGGGTTGGAAGGGGCTTTAAGGGTCATCTAGTTCCAACCCCCAACAAGCCAAGCTTCCTCCAGCCCACAGAATGTCCCGTTTGTGGCAATTTTTTCGTGGCATTCAGGTTGGAAGGGGCTTTAAAGATCATCTAATTCCAACACCAACAGGTCATCCATCCTCCAGCTCTCAGTATGTCCCGTTTGTGCCAATCATTTCCTGGCATTCCATTGTATATTTTATTCATCAGCAAGAGGGGAAGTCACGGCAGTCAGGTTGCTCTTGCAGGATTTTGTTAATCCTCTCATAATAATTCAATTACATCTAATGCAACAACATTAGATAAATTTGTTACTCAGAGGAGTGCTTTAAAACCTCTATTTTCAGGCGATCTTATCAGGGAAACCTTTCCATTTCTCCATAATAACGGGGGGGGGCTTCCACCAAGAGCTGGGCACGGTCACAAGTGTGAGCGCTTCATCCTTATGGTGATGGAGATCAAAAGTCATTCATTGAGATTTCCTGGGTGCAGGGGGTAGAATTGGGCTGTACAAAGATAAGAGACAAGTTTTTTCACTTGGCTGCACAGATTGAATTGTCTTTTAATGACTTACCAGCAAAAGCCTTTTTGTTAGGGTATCTTAAGAGAATTTCTCATGGAATTGGCTGTCCTGGTTTGAGTCAGATAATTTTATGGGTGTTAAGTATATCCAAGGGATATATTTTGGTGTTGGAGTGGAATAATTTTGCTGGAGTAATGTTGGAAGTGGCTGTGAGGTGCTGGTTTTTAATGCAAGATTGGCATCACTTTCACAAAATCATGGAATGGTAGAGGTTGGAAGGGACCTCTGGAGATCGAGTCCAACCCCCTGCCAGAGCAGGGTCACCCAGGGCAGGCCACACAGGAACAGATCCAGGGGGGGCTGGAAAGTCTTCAGAGCAGGAGACTCCACAACCTCTGTGGGCAGCCTGGTCCAGGCTCCATCACCCTCATAGCAAAAAAGTTTTTCCTCATGTTGAAGTGAAACATCCTTTGTTCCAGTTTGTGACCATCACCTCTTGTCTTATCCCAGGGCACCACTGACAAGAGCCTGGCCCCTTCTGCTGGACCCCCACCTTCAGAGATTTGTAACCATTCATCAGCTCCCCTCTCAGGCTTCTCTTCTCCAGGCTGAACAGCCCCAGGGGTCTCAACTTTTCCTCATCAGAGAGATGTTCCAGTGCCTCTGGTGGACTCTCTGGAGTACTTCCCCATCTCTCCTGATCAGGGGAGACCAGAACCTGACTTTCCTTACAAGTCATAGAATCACAGAATGCTTTAGGCTGGAAGGCACCTCTAGAGCTCATCTGGCCCAACCTCCCTACACAGGCAGGGACATCTCTACCTAGGGCAGGTTGCTCAGAGTCTCTCCTCTTTTCTCAGGTGCTTGGTTTTGCCTTACAGAAATGACTTCAATTTGCATGCAATAATGGTAACAATCACATTTATTTATTTCTCACAGAGTCCTTCATTTTAGATATCAGTCTGTCAGAGAGATTTCTCAGAACCATTTGTGTGGTTCGAGAGCAGATGAGGAAGTTGTCATGTTTCAGTCTCCTGTGTCTCCTCCTGTGCTCATTCTCCTTTGCTTCCCAAGCATAGACTACATGCTGGAAAAAGCAAGACAACATTTATTTAGGAAAATTCTTTCTACTCGTCTCATGGTTTGTCACCAGGCACTGGGTTGATTTGTAGGTTAGCTAAAGTGTGGGGATGGGCTGTGGGACTGCATGGAAGTGAAGCATTTAGGTCTGAGGTGAAACATTTAGGTCTAGGGTGGAGCATTTAGGTCTGGGCTGGTGCTGGCTCTAGTGTTGGAGAGCCCTTCTCTGGAGGAGGGGAGCTGAAAGTGGTGTCAGCTATCTCATGTGCTTGGGGAGAGCTTGCACATGGCAAAATCTAATGTGTATTCCCTCGAAACAGTGCATGTTTAAAATATATACAAGGTGGTCTTCATCCCTAATGTTCTCCTAAAGCTATTGGAAATCACATTTACCCCACGACCAGACGTGTGCTCCATCCAGGAGAGAAAAATAATTGTACATTTATGCCCTGGAACAAATTGCTCTTCTTTGGTTGTTGTTTATGTAAAGCCCTTCCATCATTAGAGCTGTTTCTTTTCTATGAATATACAGTGCAGCATTGTTTGTACAGTTTAATTGTAAGGAAGGAAATGCATAAAAAAACAAATGATGTTCTGTGCTGGTAGCAAAGAATATGAAAGTGTCCAATTAAACAACCACTCGCTAGGACTTGTATAATAGCAACATCTGTTATCTTAATTAAACAAGTTTCTGTACGAAGGGACCCTCATAGTGCACTTTGTTAGAGCAGGATCTGACCTAGATACTCCAGGCACGCTCGCTATCTTCATGGAAATTTTCCCAGTTGGTCCCATTATCTTGCAGTCTTGACAAGCTTTGTGATGTACGAGCACACCCTTGCACACACAAAGCCATACAGTTTTACTTTGGTGGGGTTTTTTTTAAGCCAAAAAGCCAATAAAAGCCCAGAAATGCAGCATATAGTGGCTTTTACCCATTGAGTTGAGTCACGGCAGCATTTGGAGGAGTAAAGAGTGCCCGGTGAACTTGGACCTTGTCAAATCCCATTGAGGAGAGAGAAACCAAAACTTCCAGAAGGTGCTCGCGGTTCGTTTTCAGAAGTGGTTTATGTGCTTCAGGGTTTAAGTAATTTAGGTCCAGATTTTTGCAGGTTATTTCATGACTGCTCTCCTCCATAGGCTACAGTCAGAGCTGATCTAGATGACCAGGTTCAGTTTCAGAATTCCTGGTGCTTGGTAACTTCTGGAAAGAAAATGAGGGTTTGAATATCTTCTGGAAAGATGATGAGGGTTTCAGTATCTTTTTATTTGAATATATTTTGTTTTAAGATATATATTTATTAAACATCTCTTGAATACCTCCTCCTTTGGAAAGTTAGGGACCTACTCCTGGTTTTCACCAGCAAATTTCTGATCACACAAATCAATGGTTTTCTGCATTCTGGTTTTTAGCATCTCTGGAAGGAGCTGTTCATGCCTGGATATAATCCTGGGCAACCTGCTCTAGGTGACCCTGCTTTAGCAGGGGGGTTGGATGAGGTGATCTCCACAGATCCCTTCCAGCCCCCAGCATTCTGTGATTTGCGAGACTGGGAAGGAGCAGTGGGAGCCTGCTGAGGACTCAGGACTTTGTACCCATCTGCAAACAAAAACTCAAACAGAGCCAGCCCGAAATCTGTCAGAAGATGATGCGATCTGCTGCTCAGAACCCACCGGGAAGATGAGGAGCCCCATGCCTGGGGCTGTAGAACACCAGGCAGCTGTAGCTGCAAAGCCTCTTGGCTATGTTAATGTGCAGCTGTGCCCGCAGGCTTCTGGATGTAGGTAGTGAATGTGAATTTGTTCCTACAGAGGAACAGCACCGGACACAGGCGCTGCCAGCTGCTTCTGAGAGGAAGCTGAAGTCCTGCCGTGGGGGAAGCCGAGCTTCTCCATCCTGTCTGCAGCACCGAGGCCAGCAGGAAACCAGCAGGAGCCACGGGGTAAAGCCCAAAGCAGCAGTCCCTCCTCCCAGCAGCTGCAGTGATGGCAGCCAAGGAAAAGCAGAAAAATCTCACCTCTAATTTTTTTTTGTTGTTTTCTACACCTCAGAACTGCTCAGAAAGCCGTTTGTCCCTGGAAGAGGTTAGCCATGGCTTTCTCAAGAGGTCACATCCTAAGGATCTTCTCACCAGGGTTGTTGTTTTACAGGCACCTCACTTAGGTATTGCTTTTGTAACAGGAATTTTAGCGCCTTCGCTTTGACGCTGTGTCATTTGGAGAAGGAGAAACTGTGAAATCAGACAAGAAAAGAAAGGCTTTTCTCTTATTCTGTCAGTGTGTCTTGAATTTAAAAAGTTGTATAGAATCCAATTTTTTTATTTGTTGCCTCAGACGTCCTAATTAGTGGTTAATTACTTTAAACAGCCAGAAAGAAAATGGCAAGAGGACAGACAGCACATCTTTCCCCGTCTGGTGCCAGGGTACAAACCATGGTAATATTTTTATACTGATTACTTGAGAGATGAATTGCCAGCAGTGGCTTTTGGACACGCAGTCTAGTAACACTTCAGCAGAAAATAAAACCCCAAAGGATGCTTCCTATCATTGTTTTGCATTAATTGTGTTGGCTGTCTTTTTTTATTATTATTACTATTTATTTATTTTATTTTAAAAAAAGCACCCGTGCAATTTCTTTAAGGCAGACAGGTAACCAAAGCATCAATAACTTGTCGGGTTTTCATTACATCAATAACTTGTCGGGTTTTCATTACATTCTGCCTAGGCAAAATGAAAAATGACAGCCTGGAAATAGCTTTTTGAAGTTTGAATCGACAATGCAGCATTCATCTTCCTTTTCAAAGACAATGGCAGAAGATGGCTCTACTTCATTGGAACATCTGAAATAACTGGTGTGTCAACTTCCTTTAATCAATTTTCTGCAGAAAGAGAATTAAAATAAACCAGGAAACAACCTGATTCAATGGTCAGAGGTCTTGAAAAGCAGATATCCTAGGCTTGCTGGGCCTCGTGTTTCCCAGCAGAAGCTGGGTTTAGCTCTGTGTCGTACTGGAAGATCACAGGATGTTTCAGTATAGGCTTGTGGCAGCTGTGGCTCTGTCAGCACAGCACTAAACACTTGCAGTTTAGTCCGTGCTAATGCGAAACCCCCCTGATTTATGTGGTCTGAAATCCAGTGATGAACACCAGGAGTAGGTCACTAACTTCTCCTTGCTTCTTAAGGATAGTTATATGGACCTGATTTCTTTGTGTGTATCTGGCAAAGGGAATAGATCCTGTTGCTTTTGCAGCTGGGAGATACCTACCCTATGGTTGTGTGCATGCCCCTATAAATGGTCTCTGCACAAAGCTCAGCTGTCCATCTGTTTCACTTTAGCAGCTTCCTGATGATTGAACCTTTCTTCAGCATTGGCAGTAAGTTAGTAACTCTGTTCTTTGCTTTGTCTTTTCCCCCTGTTCTTGAGCAGATGTTTCTAGCAAAAGGTTGATTGAGAAGGGTTAGAAAGTTATCAAGAATCCATTTTCAGAGCCGGTTTATTTGGTATGTGTAGAGTAATTCAGCTGGTTCCCTAAAATGTGCAGGTTGATTTATCTGCTCCCCTGGAGCCAGGAAATTATCCCCTATAACCAGCCATGGACTATTGTCAGGCATCCCCAAAACTCCAATGAATGTCACCCCAACCTGCGCCAAACTTCAGCTGGTGTTCCAGAATTGAGACTGACTCTCACACCTTGACACAGTCTCCTGTAACATCAGCAATCTGTTCCTGTTTTCCCAGCAGATTCTTTCCAGCATGGTGCTGTTGTTGTATTCAGTGATACACATGTAGGGCATCAGTGCTACCACAGCTGCTGGAACAAGCTCGCCACCGCAGCCCGGCCGTGGTTTGACCAAACTGGCCGTGCTGCTCAGACCCGAGGTATCTAGAGATGTCAACGGGCTTTCACCTTGGGGCTTGCAGATCCATCTTGAAAACAGAGCTCTGCTTGCAGAGGTGGTCGAAAGGAGAGGGTGCATCACCCAGACAGCCCCATCTCAGAGGCATCAGACCTCCAGAGCGCAGTAAGATGTGTCCCACGTTCACATGTCCTCAGCAGAAACGCCGTCGCTCGCTGCGTGCTGTTCAACAGCTCCTGCTTTTCTTGCTTGAGGTGTCTCCGTGATTATTAAATTCATCACTAGGTACCATGTTATTTCTCCCTCTCTGTAAAGACACCCCAGGAAAGGAGCTGCTCCCCACGGTGCTGTTGTGTTGGAGGCAGCAGGATCTGGCTCCCAGCAGGTTTCTCTCCATTGTGAGCACCGGCTGCAGCCAGAGCTTTCAAAAATAAATGCCTGTAATTAGTCTCCAAAATGCAATTTGCACTTGATGCATGGTTTGTACTTGTCCTCCAGTTGAAGAAAATAGTCAGAGGGATTCCTAAAGAACTTCATAGGCAGCCTACCAGAGTTGGTGATATTTTTGATGATTATTTTTAAGTGATGTACACGTGTCTGTGGGTCTTGCAAATCTATGTTAATGTCAATTACGAGCAGAGTGGGTGATTTCTCTTTGTACTGGGGTCATTTTTTTGTTGAAACTAGAGGAAACGACGTGTTATCTTTGAAAGACTATGCCTTTGGGCTTCTATTTGGGTGGTATCAGCTGGAACAAACAAGCTGAGAATGCAGTTGCTGCTTCTGCTCTAATCTCACAAATACTTCCAGAAATGGTTTGTGTCAGCAGCTGATGCACAGAAAATCTTGCACGGATTTTTTTTTTTTCTCTCATAAGAGAATAATTTTTATGAGCTTCAGTGAAGTTCCTGTTAATGATCCCGTTCTCTAACGCTGTAGGTGGAGGGTGGTGGCTTGTCCTTGTCAGGGAAGGAGTTGTTGGTGAGGGTGGCTGGAGGCTGCGCTTCCAATTTTGATTCCTTGGATTGCCACTGTCCCACTTTATAGACTGGGAGAAGTCACTTAATTCTGTGCCTCTAGATGTAGGAACTACCCTGGAAGAATGAGCACAGCAAGTATTTCATGGAAAATGAGGTAGACTGATGTCAGAATGTGCTTTGCCCATCCACTGCCACCAAGAGCCACTCCTGGGAAGAGGTCCTGGAGCTGCTGGTGTGGGTTTGGAGCATCCTCGTCCTTCACGGTGCCGTTGCAGCTTTCACGGCTTATGGCAAACGCTCAACTTGGGCTGTGAAAATAAACTGCAAAGTTAAAGAGCTGTGTCAAAAGGGCAGTTTCCCATGGGGGATGGTCTTCATTTCCCACCAAAATCCATGGAAAATTGGCTCTTTGCACCGTTGGGCTCTCCTAGACTTAGAAAATCCTCCCAAATAGCACAAATTATCATTGCCTCATGTCTGGGGAATGAAAGCTGTAAAAACGAGCGTTCCTTTGCTTTGCTCAAATCTGCTTCCTCAAATATTTATTTTCCTGACATGGTCTTTCTTACTGTATTTATTTTAATTTGGTGTGTCGTGAAAAAAGAGCAGTACAGGAGAGAAGGCCAAAGGTTTCTATTATTTGCAATTCACCACAGCCTACTCTTTTCCTTCGGGCTCCCCCACAGTGTTTGGGTTTGGTTTTCATTTGTTTCTTCCCATTATCAACATCCTTTAAGAAAGATATTCTGTGGAGAACTGTTTTTCTTAGATAACCTCGGGATATTTTCGTGGTTGAATTACGACTACAGGCATCTTTCAACAAGTTACATGATCCTGTGTAACCTGGTCTAGGTGGTCCTGCTGTAGCAGGGGGGTTGGACTGGATGGTTTTTTGAGGTCCCTAACATTCTGTGATTCTCTAATAGCCTGTTAAATGCTCTCTCCTTTCCCTCCCACCACCCTGCTCCTCCAGCCTGAGTTTTTGTCACCTCCGAGACTTGTCTGGAAAATTTACAGACAAAGGGAGGATGATGACAAAACACAGCTCTTTGTGTTCGTAGATATTAATATAGGCTGGGTGCAGTATTATTTATTTGGGATGCTCCGTCGTGGCAAAAAATTGGTTGGAAAAGAAAATTGTGGGAGAACTTAGGACACCAGATCCGTGACTGGATGTTGAATTAGAGCTGAAGTTGATGTTGAAGTGGAGTTATCTTGTTTGAGGTTGCCAAAGGCACCGCTGCTATTTTCTCCATGATATTTATCTGAGCAAAATATGTTCAATTTTTTTCTCTCTCTCCAGACTAATATTTACAGGTTTTTTTCTGATCATCTCAAAGAATTGCAGTTTGTACTCTCCTCACCTTTAATTCTTCATACTTAGCAAGCCTGTAAATGAAAACCCTAAAAGGAAAACATGCTTCCACACAACAGTTCACATCCCTGGAAGAAGTGTTCTTGCTATTTTCTCAGAGATCAGTATTGAGTATTAAGTAAGACAAAACCAGTAGTAATCTGTATTTTTCCATGCAGCAAGGTAAGAGCAGCTATTACCTAGGAAGACTTTCCCAAAGATCCATTTTTTATGCTTTTCTACTGTAGTCCCAGAAAACGAGAAAATGCCAACTAGACCTAAACCCTTCACACCACAGATGTTCAGCCAATTCACAGTTGCTCGTGTCCTTCGTGATTCAGATGTACTGGTAAAAAGGGTGCAGAGGTGATGCTCCTTGGTGCCTTCTCCAGTGTTTCTCTTTGGACAAAATATAGAAATATTCCAAAGGCTGGAATATCATGTCCAGTTTGGGGCTTTGCAATTTAAGAGGGAGAGGGATCTACTCGAGAGAGTCGAACAGAGGCTATGAGGATGATGAAGGGACTTGAGCATCTGTCCTCTGAAGAAAGGCTGAGAGCCCTGGGGCTGTTTAGTCTGGAGAGGAGAAGGCTCAGAGGGGATCTGATGAATGTCTATAAATATCTGAAGAGTGGGTGTCAACTGGAAGGGGCCAGTCTGTTTTCTGTGGTGCCCTGGGATAGGATGGGGAATAATGGGTATAAACTGGAACATAGAAAGTTCCACCTCAACAGGAGGAGAAACTTCTTCAGTGTGAGAGTGACAGAGCCTGGCCCAGGCTGCCCAGAGAGGTTGTGGAGTCTCCTGCTCT
>JANHFX010024417.1:126277-189546 GCA_027560015.1 Chloroceryle amazona | reverse complement strand
CCTCTTCTCCCCTGATGTTTTTTCTTCCCCCCCACCCCCCCCCGAAAGAAGGCTTGAAAGGGAATAGAATATCTGCTGTTTAGTAGAATCATAGAATCTTTCAGGTTGGAAAAGACCATTAACATAATTGAGTCCAACCACAAACCAAACACTGCCAAGGCCACCATTAATAAGCCATGTCAGTAAGCACCACATCTACATGTCTACATCTACACAGTAACTCCACTGCTTCCTTGGACAGCCTGTTCTAGTGCTTGACAGCCCTTTTGGTGAAGAAACTTTTCCTAATATCCAATCTAAACTTCCCCTGGTGCAGCTTGAGGCCATTTTTTCTTGTGCAATCTGGTGGCGCTTGGGAGAAGAAACCAACCCCCACCTAGCTCCAACCTCCTTTCAGGTAGTCATAGAGAGAAAGATGATCTCACCCTGAGCCTCTTTTTCTCCAGGCTGAACAACCCCAATTCCCCTAGCTGTTCCTCATAGGAACCAGCTTCACTGCCCTTCTCTGGTCACACTGCAGCACCTCAATGTCTGTCTTGGGGTGAGGGGCCCACAACCGAACCCAGTATTCAAGGTGTGGCTTCACCAGTGCAGAGTATGGGGAGATGATCCCTGCCCTAGTTCTGATGGCCGCACTATAAATACCAATGTATGACCAATATAAATGAAAAAAACCTTATCCATATTTGTTTTGGTTTTCTTTTTTCCTCTTGTGGCTTGTTTTGTTTGCCTGAAGACACATATTCTAAGAAAAGATTCTCATGCAGGGAGTGTGGTTCACGTCACTGTAAGTGGTGTGGAGGAGGACACAGTAAGCTTGAGGAGGGCCTCAAGGGCTGCTAATTGAGAAGTCAGTGCAGCGTACTGGGAAAAATGTTTCTTGTTTTTCAGAGGCCCTCTCCTCAGCCATCGTCATGGTGGAAAATCAGTGAACATCACTGGCTTGTCTGATTATTAAAATACTCCAGATCACCTACAATTCTGCTTCATTGTTTTCTCATGGTGGTGGTAATTTAAGCCTGTGTAAAGTAATTACAGGCCCGGATGTGAAATTATTCTTTGAATATAACTGCTGCTATCTGTGCTTCATAGTGCTACCAGAGTCCCCAAGCTGATGTCTGCCCTTGTCACTGTCTAATCTCTCCCTGTGTCCCAAACACCCACTTTGTGGCAACTCAGGAGTGATATCTTTTTGTTAATGACAGCTTTCCTAATTTGCTTATTTTAGGTGACAAATATTATGATGGAAAAAAATAATTATAAGAGCCAGAGTCTGATAACCCAACAGTCCTTAAACAAACCCAACCAAATTAATTGGCCTGTTGAGTGAGAGAAGAATTTGGGGAATTGGCATTGCAGAATAAGGTCCAAATAGCTGTGGGATGTGATTTTAACGTTGGCAAAACAAAACAAATTTCTGCTGGTTGGTGCAAAGTTTGGAGAAGTTGTGTCACTGGAGGTGATTATGGGAGGAGTGATTGCCTGGACCCAGGGAGACCAGGGCAGTGGCTTCTAGGAGAGTGATGAATGGAGGGGGTGGAGGGTGGTGTTTGCAAACCAGAAGGGTTCCCCTCTGAGCCAAACAGTATTTTCTCATTGTTTTGTTACTGTTCCCCCTGAAGGGGCTTTGCAAGTGAATCCTGACAGCACTTGCCCCTCTGAACTAGTACAAGTTAAAAGGATCCGCATGTCCTGTGAGGTTAATGCAAAAGTGCCTACAGGATAGAGACTGTGGCCAAGCAGAGAGCAGCTCTGGGACAGGTTACGTTTCTGGATATTCTTTGCAAAGTGACTTTTTTTAAAATAAATTCTGGGTTGGGCTCATGGGAGCTGGATGTTGTGCAGCTTATTATCTTGGCTGACAAGTGGCATTTTTATCCCTGCATACAGTGGAAGGCCAGTGTGACAGCAAGGTGAGCTTCAGAAAGTGCGTATATGGAGGTGGGAAATGGCAGGGGAGAGGCTGGGTCTATTTGCCCTTTAGCATTTCTGTCCTATGTTGCTTTTTCAAGGGGTGGGTTTTTTTCTGTGCTTTTTAGATAGGATGATAACTAGACTTTTTTTTTTCCCCTTACTGCAGTTACAGCAGTGGTTAGTTGTGTGCTGCCTGTGAGGTCCATAATGGTGTGGTTGGGATGTCTGGAAGCCCTTTAATATCCAGGGCTTAGGAGGCGAGGTTATTTGGTGCAACCATTTCCATCTCATGCTCTTAAGTGCTTGAAAGATGCTTGCCAGAGGCATGTCTTTGTTAAGTAAGCACTTGGAGTACAGGTCTCTTGCTCTGAACACATCCTCAGTTCTCCTATTGAACAGCAATCCTCATGCTGTACTTAAAACTATGACAAACCACTGCTATTGTAGAGCTCTTTGAAATACTGAGCATTTGAGCTAACTTATAGTTACCTACTTATTCTTGGGGATGAGGAAGAAAACAAGATTGTGATACAGCTTCTGCAGAGCAATTCTTACTTGGATCTGATTAGGGAACGTGAATGACAGTTGACCCTGATGGGAACTGGGAGATGAAGCACTGCGGTGCTTGTTCATGGTTGACCTTTTGAATGAAAAGACTTCTCCCTCTTTGTTTTCAAGGCCATTAGCAAGACCAAAACTCTTGATAAAGAAGAAAGGCTCATCTCTTAACAGTCTCTTGAGCCTGGTGCTTAAGAATTATGGTGCACATAAGCTTCTACTCCAAGGTAGAGCTCAGGGAGCCCTCAGTGAAGATGGGTCAATACAGATGTTTGGGGGTTTAGTGCAGCCAGCTTTAGCTGACAACCTTCTCTTCTGGTGTTTTCAGTGTTGCCAGTAAATATTTGAAGAAGTGCTAGCTTTGGTTAGGTACTGATGCATTCATGAGTAGTAACTTCTGCTCCCTTGGTAAGGTTATTCATATTCCAAGTCTAACCCATGGATTTGCTACTATTATTTTAAAAAATGTAACATGAGAAATGTATTTTAAATTTAACAAGTGGGTTTTCTGACTGTGTCACTGTTCACATCTGCACCTTGCAAGTGTCAGAAAAGCACAGGTTTGTGTTTTCTGTTCTCTCATCTCAAGAAGGTGCTGAAATGTCTGTTCTCCTTGTGAAGTGTATCAGTGTACACTGTGTACAGTTATGGGACACACTGTAGGTGGGTATCTTTATGCTCCCTTTCTTTCCATCTCTTTCTTTGCTGTCCTTCCATCTTCTCTGCTTCAAGAAGTCCTTGGAAACTTTCCTGTGTGTAGATTGCTGTCAGGACTTGGTTTGCTTTTTAGCCTACCCTTTCTGACACTAGTGTCCCCATTTTCCTAACAGCATATTCCACTGCTCTGTTTCCTTTCCTTACAGAGACAGTACAAACATCTCCAAAGACTGAGTATCCCTGCAGATACAGGGATGATGGACAGACCATAATGCTGCTATGCTAAAAAAATATTGCTGGCTGACATAAACTTGTTCTGTAGACAATTTTACCTGATCCTGCTAGCCAAGTTTTCTGCTTCCTCGTTCTCTGATTTCATCAAAATCTGTGCTAGATCTGTTATTTGTGTCATGGAAGCAGTTTGGTTCATGCTGGGCATATGGAGCTGTTAGTATAATCTGGCTTTAGGTTCTTTCCACCTTTCACAAAGCAGCTTTCTTTGCTTAAAAAAAAAAACAAAACCAAAACACAAACCAAAACAAAACCAACAACAAAACCCAAACCAACTGCTAGCATCTCTACAGAGTGCTATGCAAACTGTCCTTGTCCTGAGGTGAAGCCAGGTGTAAGATGGACACAACTCATTTGCATTGCTCTCCTCATCTCTCTCTAGGTAGATGAGCTGTTGGGCTGAAAAGAGGAAACAAGTGAAAACAAAACAAGTTAAGAATGGTAGTATAGCATGACAATTGAAATGCAATTAGCTGATGTGGATAGTGCCAGTGCAGTCTAAAAGATTGTAAAATAGCTTTAAAGGGGGGTTGGCTGTGAATACAATACTACGTTACCACATTTTTATGGTTTTCTCTTTGTTTTGGGAAGACAACCTCTAAGAGACTTAACTGCTGATGAATTTAAGTGCATCATAATCTGTAAACAGATGATTTCAAAGCCACTTTCCCACTATTTACTTGTTTAGCAACCCCATGCAGGCAAACTGAGGAAGCTGAATGCTCTCAGGCTTCTATGGTAGAAGTGTGGAAAAGCTGGTTGTCTGGAGAAAAACATGTGTTCCACCTTTAGCCAAATGCCAGTAAGTCTTTGAGAGCGGCCTAATATAGCAGGGATGTGTGTTTTGTTTTGATTGTTAAACTATTGCTGGTTTGTTTGTTTGGTTTGGTTTTACTTGCACTGAATACTAAAAATGGTAAGGTGTCCAGGTCTCAACTCTTAGAATTTTCATATTCAAATTAGAAAGATTTTTAGATGGCCGCAGGAATAATGCCAACACTGAAAACACATTGCCTCTTTGCCCCCTCATTGCTGAACTTCGATCTTTGTCAGCTGGCAAAGATTTCTTAAACTTACTAAATGCTTATTGTAAGCCTTGGAAACACATTTTTTTTTCCCTGTTAAATATTTTGAAAAAATTTAGCAAAAAATAGAAGACCTGAATATGAGTGAGTTAGTTTTCTGTGGTATTTCTGGTGTAATGCTATCCTTTTAAAGTATTTCCTATAACACTATTAGATGGATCTGCTGTTGTCTGCATGTGCGTGAAATTGTGTGAAATTAAAATCCTGCAGGTTTTTGCATGGTATTAATTTATCACAGTGTAGCCTTAATGCAATTTTAGTAGGTCTTTGTTCAGCCTGAATGGTTAAGTCCGCCCAAAATACATTATTGTTCTGGGTTTTTTTCCCCCCCAATTTTTAGTGTATTATTTTTCCACTTTTATCTTCCATTGTTTGTTTTAGAGTATTCCTTATGTCGTTTTTCCTTTCTGGAGGGTCTGTTTACTCTCACCATAAAGAAAATATTGCAAACAATTGTTAAATCCAAACTGGCCTTAAGAACGTCTCCATAATTGAAGGAAACATTGGCAAGTCAGCTTCTCAGACTCCCGTTTCACCTGTGTAATTGCTGCAGTCTTCCACTAGTCTCTGGGACACTACTGGTACGGTGCTGCTGGTGCTTCTCCTTTCAGCCAGGAGCAGCATCAAGCTTGCCTGGAAGGTGTCAGTGAACTGTCAGTGACCCAGAGCTCCAGGGATCTCCTTTCGTCTGCATGCCCAGGTGCTGCCTGCTTGGGAGCCAGAGCTGCCCAGTGCTAACGCTGTCTCCTCTGAGTAAATGCAGTGTAGCTTGACTCCTCCTGAGCGGAGGAATGATCTCATTCTAGTACCTTGTGATGTGCTGCAAAGAAAACTTTTCTGTGGAGTAGCCTGAGTGTGTTGCAAGTTCACAGTGTGGCCGTTCCTCGTGTAACCTCGTTCTTGTGCCCAAGCCCCATGGAGCTGGAAAAGGCTGGGCTTTGCTGGAGGAGGAGGTGTCTCTGCACAATTACTTCTGTAATGGTAGACTTCTCTCGTGCCAGATGCACAAATCTGCATGGCTCTGCTCAACTTGAGAACCTGATGGGAGGAAGGGATTCACTAGCTCTGCTGCTGCTTTCAGTGCACCAAAGAATCAGAGCAAGGGAGTTGTATCGGAGGGACTGCTTGCTCTCCCCAGCCATTCATTCCACAAGGGGCCAGTCTTAGAAATGTTTTCCCAACTCATCTTCACCTGCTAATTTTTTAGTTTTATTGATAATGCTTATAAAAATACCTCAGCTTTTGCAAAGAGGGATATACAGCCTGACAGAACTGGCAAAAAGAAGAGTAGTAACTTTCTCCACCTCCTTGTGTCACTGTTTCTGAAGTGGTAATAACAGCTTTTCCTGGAACATAAAGAGGAAGAGCTGGCAGAGAGATGAGACTCTCAGTCAGAAGCTTGGCAGGAATTAAGCAGGCAGCCTTAGTTGTTCTTGTGTTTCTGTGTTCTCTTGAAATCTGTTTTCCATGGACCAGGCAAAGGGACTCGTTATAAATACTGCACCAATCTCACTAGGCTTTAGTTCTTGGTAAAGTACATTTGAGATCCTTTGGAAAAAAAGTATTCATATATTTATTTATGCCATTGCAGTTGCCTTTGAAAGAAGAGTTGTTGCAGTATCACAAATTGCATAGGTCTTGCTCCTGTAGGAATACTCCCGTGGTAAATACAGCAAATTGACAGAGCATTGCCGAAGTGTTTTAAAATACACAAGAGACTTCCTACAGTGCATAGATGTTGCTCCCCCTCTCCCAAAACAGTTTCAAGATGTCCATTAGATTTGAGGTCCAGTTCTCTAAATTAAGATGGAATATAACAAAATATAACAAAATATGCTGAGAAAAATCCTTAAACACGTCCAAATGCATCTTTGGGAAGCCACCTGAGTTGTTTGGTACAGCATGGTTCTTACCACCTAGTATCTTGAAGGATACTGAGTAAGTTGAGTAATTGACTTTACGTTCATGGAGATCAGTTGACCCTCCCTTGAGGAGCAGAGAGGTTTTCTTAATTGACCTCTGGATAATCTGATAGCATTGTCTAAGAAAACAAAGAAATAGGTGGTCAGGTGGAATTTGTCTTGCCACATCATTTAAACTTGGGTGGTAAAAATCCATTAAATACCGATCTGTTGCATTGTTAGGCTTTCTGAATAACCCATCTGTTCACTTATGTTGAACTGTATCTACTTAAGATGCGACTGAAACCTCATTTTGGTTTCTTAACTGTAATCTCTCATGGTCCAAGTACAGAGCACTCTTGGGTGACTTTTGGACCCCACACTTTCAGGGTGAAGAGTGGGTTGGATTGCCCTGTTAGAGCTTCTTGCACGGCATAAGGATTAGTGGATCTGTTGATGTGTGGTGGAGCCAGGCCAGCTGGACCAGACATTAGGTTAATGCTTAGGGCATCATGGATGCGTTGACAGGAGGAAATTTAGTATCTGGGTTAGAGTAGCCTCTGGCAGTAGTGTTAAGCTGCTACTGTAAGAAAAATATTCCTTTTAAAATTTTTTTATAAATTCCCCTGTAATGGAAAATTTGTCCTGAGCTGATTTTAGCATTCTATGGAAGTAAAAATTCATAATGGTTTGCAGCCACTGCCTGGCAAGGTTACTTTCAAGCATCTGTAATGGGTATATTGATGTTTTTCCATCCTTGTAGGCAGAGTTCATGCATAAAATGAATGTTGAGCTTTTAAGTGTATTTAATAATCACTTCTCCCATGAATGTATACCAATGCATATAATGTTGCACAAACTCATGCTTTAGATAGCTCTGTGACTTAGAGACAGTTTCCTATCTATTGCTTAATATATTACATGTAGATTATATCCATGTCAAAGATTATTATGTTATACTTATTTTAAGGTCAGTAGAGTAACTGAAACAAGAGGCAATAAAATCAAATCTTCTGAGCCCAGCATGCTGCCTCTCGCATCAAGATGGTGTTCAGATGCTAAATATGTTTTTCCCCAGACAAGACAGCGAGTGTGTCTGCAGATCCTGCAATGCCCATTTGTTTCAGCCTGAGCACACTCCTCTGTCGACGCTTGCTGTGAAATACCATAGCCTGGTTCACCTTCTGTGCTGCTGAGTTCTTGTAGCTTTATCTGCTTCGTTTATTCATTATTAAACTCAAGCTTTCTTCTTGACAAGTGCTATAAAATCCCTTTCACTGTGGCTGAACCTAAGAACCTCCACTGAGAGTCTAGAAGGGTTAATTTATTTTTTTTTTTAATGCAAATACTATGCATTTCTACTTTACACTGAAGTGCCAGACCAGACTACTTAAAGGGCTGGTAGATACCCTCTGTCCAGTTAAGTCATGTAGTCATGTGAAATTGAAGTGCTAGATTTTTCCAGACTTCTACTGAAAACAGAAACAAGAAGGTCTAGTGTTTGAAAATGTTTTTAGAGGTCAGATAATACATTAGGTCTATGTAAAAATGAATGTTTATACTATGTAGTATATGTGTTGTTATATGTAGTTCTGTAGTAATGTAGCTGGTTGAGAGTCCCCATTGAGAACGCACACATGCAGCATAAAATGGAAAGGCGAGCTTTTCTGACATGAGCTACAAGGGTTCAAGCTTTCTGAAGTTTTAATTTTAAGGTAACTTTAAAGTAACTCAGTTTAGACATCAAATGTTAGAAGTTTTTTGATTTACTTTAAGTTTTTATGTTTGAGAACACCAAACACAAATCAAGGCTTTAGGTTTCTTTCCTAAGCTCTATCTTGTGTAAGCACTGTCTTGTCTTTCAGTTCTTAAGCATGTTCTGACTCATTTTTTGTACATTATAATTTATCCTTTCTTATGTGAGCATTCCAGTATTTGGGAGTTATAAACATACTTGATGCTAATCCATGACACCAGCTTTTCATCTAAAGGGAGAGGAACAGAGTTAACCATTAGATCTTGGTTTGATAAGAAGGAATCTTTGAAAATACAGGCTTTGTGGTTCTGGTTCTCTGAATCTTCTCTGATTCTCCTTAGCCATGGTAGATTTTAGCTTAGTCTCTGCCTGCATGTAGTTACTTGTTTGCTTTGAAAGCAACTAATTTTGTATTGTAAGATTATTTTTCTGTAAGATTCACCTCTTGCGTCGAGAGGTAGCCTCGGGGCTTCTTGTGCAGTTGAGTGTAACACCAGCAGTGACCTGGGACAGTTCTGCTGTCAAGATACCTCATGGTGGAAGAGCTGACTGGTCCACTAGAAAAGAAGCAGAAGGTGGGAGATTGAAGAAGACTCAAAGACAGGCCAGGGAAAGTGAGATCAAGGCCAGAGGAATTACTCAGACTGTTGAGTGAGCCTCCCACTTGTTTTCTGTACTTGACAGACTGCAGCTGCGATCCTTATTCTCTACACAGCAGACAACCTGGAAGGAAAGGCATAGGGGTTTTGCGGTATTGGTTTTGTTTTTCTCAGAGTAGTGGTCAACTAATGTTTCTCTAACTGGGTGAGCAGAAGCTGAAAAGAAAGAAATGGAGCTCAAGTGTCTTTGAGGGGCTTGATGAGTCTACATGCTAAATGTTATTGTGGCCATTATTAGTAAAGAAGTCCAAGGAATTGAGCTGTCTTGTGCCTCAAGCTGATGGATTTTACCTGGTTTCAACTGTGATCATGTTGTCTGTTCCATAGCTTCACTCTTACCTGGCCAAGGAGCAGTTGTACATCTGTCCCAGGTCCTGTAGCTGGTGAAATAATTGTAGGGTAGGCCATGAGCATAGCAGGTGATGTGCAGGTCTCCTCCAAATGCTGTAAACCAAGCAAGACACCAGAAGCCAGTTTCTTCTGACTGGTAGGCTCTTGGTCCACCACCCAGTGTTGAAATGGCAGGATAATTCCTTCTGGATCATAGTATCTCCGCAGAGATGCTGGATTCCAGGATAAGTGTGCAGCAGAGGACCCTGATATACCACTACCTCTTCCCACTAAGGAATGCACTTCCAGTGCCAGAAGTGTGATTAACAGGTGCAAGCTCTTCCTTTTCAGCAACACTGGACCTGCTGAAATGCTTCATTTCCAAAGCATAGGATCAAACTTTCCTTTTGGTTTCAATGCCACAAAACGCATGAAGTTGTGGGAGCGCAGATTGGAACCAAGTGTGTCATCTGCAATGAATAAATAATTGGATAAATTTGTATCCTTACCTCCCGTGTCTGGTTATGTGTTTACAAAAATGCCATGGTGTTTGTTTTCTAGGTGGATTTCATGTCATTCCTTGAAAATCTCAGACAGATGTGCAGAGTTCACTGCTCAAAGTCTTGAGTCTGGTTTACTGGCTGTTTGTTAGAATGTTTTTTTCCACATCCACACTTGAGGATGCTGGAAGCATTTCTGATGCAAATACTGATGTTTATCCCCTGTGAAGACTCGCGGGGTGAAGCCCTACTATCATTTTCGTGGACACTTTTTTTGGTAAACTTTGTTTGTTAAACATGTGTGGAAGGAGTGAGTGCTTGTGCGAGAACGCCAGCCTTTGGCTGCTGGTGCTTACTGAGAACGGTGTGTAGTTGTTGGCTTAGCACAATGCTTTACTGAGGTTTCTGCTGCTTTTCTTCTGTTCTTTCTCCTTTTGTTTTGGGGGAATGATCGTGAACAAATCTAAACTTGAAAATAAAACTTTATTTTTGAGGGGTGGTGGCGTTTGTTTCTGGTTTTGTTTTTTGTTTTCAATGCTTCTGATGCCTGACCACATAATGTTCTGTCAAAGTACGGGAAGATACATTAACTCTGAATTACACTGCTTTTTAGCAGTTGCATTTATGGGTGAAGAGTTAGAAAGTTGGGACCTGTCACACAAGCATTTATAGTGTCAGTTTCTAGTGACAGAAAGCCAGAAGGAAAATGTGTTACCTCGGGTCATATTGAGAGTGGTGTCTGCTGTCACAATCATTTCTTTGGATTTAATGGTAATAAAAATGCTTGAACATAAGCTCTAAGCAGTATGTGGATAACTGAGTGAATGATAAGTATGATTATTTAATAGCATTAAATACTTGGGTACAGATGTATAAAAACCTCTATCCAGCAGCCTCCAATAATGAAATGGGGCTGTCTAATAAATCATCTTACACCCATTCACGCTGAGCATGTACCTTGGGTCTTTCCCTACATCTCCAAACCAAGACAAATCAAATCAGTGTAGTCTTGTTGTTTTTTTGCCTTTTTTTTTTTTTTCCCCCCCACCAGATTTGAAAGGTGATTATTTGCCTGGAGTGAGGGGGATGGTTTAATGACAGGAGGATAAGATCTTGAATCCTGGAGTCATAAATGGTAGTGGGAGCTTTCAGCAGCTGTCTGGTTTCATAAGAAGCTGATTTGGAAAGGCTCCACTTCACAGCTGGGAAAACACATATCAAGGAAAAATGCAGTTTGACAAACCAACCTTTTTTTATTAATATTTTTCCTGCAACATTATTGCTGTGCTCTGATAATGTGATTTCAGTATAGTTCAGTGCTTCCCAGTTTGTGCTTCCCCAGTAAAGTCCATGCAATAAGCTCTTCTGAACAAGTGTTTTCTCCTTTAAACTTAGTGTCCTTGAACTGTGTGATGAGCTGTGATATCTTAGGAAGTTCAGGGCAGACATAGCCACCAACGTAGACAAAAAAATAATAATCTACAGTTAAATAATATTCTGTCTTATGCAAAGAGGAGGCTATTCCTCAGTTTTGAAAATGCTATTTTTTAATGAGATCTGTGTGATTACCTTGCAAATTGTAGCAAACCAAGTATATTGCAATATGTTTGTTATTAAAGTGAAAACCAACGAGAAGGGAATTGCCTGTGTCTCTGACTCTAGGGAATATCACCTGTAACTGGGATGTAAAGCTCTTCCCTGAAGTGATTTATTGTTAGTAAGTAGGGAGAAAACATATTGTGAGGCAACTCAAGCATTTAATAGATTTTAATAAATACAAGGCATGCAAGGGCAAGAAACAGTATTTTTAGAATTACAGGTCTGCTAATTTGTCAAATGACCTCAAAAGTATGCAAGTGCAGCTGTTCTTGCTAAATTAATATAGAAGGATGCTTCTTGGGAAGGATGTTGAGTCTGGTGAGGCCTGGGTCACATCCTTGCAAGTAGAAATCTTGGATATAGTTACTGGTGGCATTAGAATTTGGTTTGACTGAGTTGAAAAGATCTATGGATCTGAGGCAGACTTTAGCAAGGTGTGTTAAGAATTGGGGAACCATCCCTGAATATTTATCAGGTTTTGACTGATCAGACTGGGAAAGGGATATAGTTGCCAACAAACTAACTTGCAAGCAATGCTTTTAAAGAACTATTGTTCTTTCATGGTTTAGTGGATATGAGCAGCTAAAATTGCTGGAGAAACTGAAGGTTTTCTAACTTCTTAGGCCCCACTTTGGTTTTGGGGTTGATTCCTAAAATGCAGGATGTCTAGCATAGAGACTACCGGCCTAATTTGTGTAATTCAGTAGAAAGAAAAGACCATATGTACATGGCCAGTGTGGCCTTTGCCGTGCTGTGAGAATGGAGACAGGGCATGTTGTTTGGTTGTTTTGTTTTTTTGTGGGTGTTGTTTGTTTGTTTGTTTGTTTGTTTTTTCTCCAGAATGTCTTTGGTTAGAAGAGACCTTCAACATCATCCAGTCCATCATTCAACCCAACACTGCAAGCTCACCACTAAACCATATCAGGTCCACATGCTATTTAATTGCCTGCAGGGATGGCGATTCCATCACTGCCTTGGGCAGACCATTCCAATGTTTGATAACAATTTCAGTGAAGAAATCTTTCCTAATATCCAGCCTAAACCTCCCCTAGTGCAGCTTGCATCAATTCCCTCTGGTCCTGTCACATGTCACTAGGGAGAAGAGGCTGTTCCCCTCCTCGCTCCAACCTCCTTTCAGGTAGTTGTAGACAGCAGTAAGGTCTCCCCTTGGCCTCAACTTCTCCAGACTAAACAACCCCAGCTCCCTTAGCTGCTTCTCACAGGACTTGTGCTCTGGGCTCTTCATGAGCCTCATTGCCCTTTTCTGGACATGCTCCAGCACTTCTATGTCTTTCTTATAGTGAGAGGCCCAGAACTGAACACAGTATTCAAGGTGTGACCTCACCAGTGCTGAGTACAGGGGGACAATCACCTCCTTATTCCTGCTGGCCACAGTGTTTCTCATACAAGTCAGGAAGCCATTGGCCTTCTTGGCCACCTGCATGCACTGCTGACTATTTAGTCGACTATTGATCAATACCTCCAGGTCCTTTTCCAGCCACACATCCCCAAGTCTATAGCTTGCCATGGGGTTGTTATGACCCAAGTGCAGGACCTGGCACTTGGCCTTGTTGAATCCCATGTAGTTAACCTTGGCCCACTGATCTAAGTCCCGCTGTAAAGTTTCCCTACCCTCTAGCAGATCGACACACCCACCTAACTTGGTGTCATCTGCAAATGTACTGAGGGTACACTCAATCCCCGCATCCAGATCATTAATAAAGGTATTGAAGAGAACAGGCCCCAGTACTGAACCCTGGAGAACACCACTTGTGACTGGACACCAGACAGACTTGTTGAGTGGTCTTCAAGTGCTTAAATTCTTTGCACTTCTCGGTTGTCTGTGTGTGTACTAAATAAACTGACTGACCTTGAATCTTTATGATCTCATAAGAAAAGATTGTTTAGTTGGGACTTGTTGAATGTTGGACAGGCTTAAAATTTGACTCAGTCTGGAAACGCTTCCCTTATACAGAGGAATATCTGGTATAATCCTTTCTCTAGAAATTAACTGTTACCATTTAAGAGGTCATTAATGTTTAAAAATGTATTTGGAAAGTTGACTACTAATTTGAGAAGTCAAAATTCCTGTCAGAATTTTTCTGCTGAGCTACATGAGTGATTAAACTGAATTCCCTGGGCTCTGTGACAGTTTTATCTTTGCAGTGAAGAAGCTGCTACACTTGGTTTGTTTTTTCCTCTGTGGAGAAGTCCATTGATCCCTTGAAAGCTCGATACAACAGTTGTTGTGTTTCTTTCTGTGAAGAACAATTCCCTTTCTGCTTTTCATTTTCTGAATGCTCTGTCCCTTCAAGCAAGTATTGCACTCAGGTTTACAATTCACAGGATGCTTTATCTCAAGGGAAAGATGCCAATTTCTTTGTAATCCACTCACCCCTAATGTGAGAGAGCAAGAACAGCAACAACCTATGGCTGTTTCGAAAGAATAAACCCACAGCAGTAACTGTGAATGCTCTGCCTGTCCCAGATTTCCTTTGTTATTTCTTACACTAGCCAGAGATCAGACACCACGCTCTTGGTGGTGGGTTTCCATGTTTCATTGGAGGCTGGAGGAGAGCAGGGGAAAAGGCTTTCCAGCTAGTGAGCACAATCTCCTGTTACTGTTGTCTGCTGTGTTTTCCTGAGTGAGCTGCTGGGATGAGTGGAGTGACAGACAGCGAGTAAGGTGAGGAGACTCAGGCTGCTGCAGGGCGGCTTTACCTGTTGGTGTAGGCTGAAGCCAGGTATCAAATCAGATCACGGTGCAATAGCTCTCGCGAGCTGTAGCTAGCGGGCTCCATGGCACCGAGAAGGAAAAAGCAGATGGAAACGTTCAAATGCATTTTCTCCCTCCCCTGTTTCTTGGATCTTTTATTTCAGTCAGTAATGGAAATCTGTGCTCAGAGTTTTGAATGAGGGGCTTACACTGTGCTAGTGTTAAGTACTTAATGAGGCTCATTTCTCAACAGCTCCTGCAGTCTGCCTCGGTTAACCCAGCTGCTTTTTTTAGGAGTACTTGTTTTAGCAGAGGCTTTCCTATGTCTATGAAGAATACACAAATAAACTGTTGTGCAATTTGCAATTAAAAATGAGGTTGTAGGGAATGGGAGGTTTTTAAACTAGGAGATTAGAGGCTGCAGAGCCAAGTAAAACAATTATTCGGGATGGCTTTGGAGACCCCTGTCTTAACAAGACTTGTGTGTCTGCATTGGCTGCTGAAGAGACTTGGAAATGTGAGTCGGCGCTGGAGCCCTGCAGTGCTTGTCAGGATCAGGCCCTGGCAAAGGGGAGTGAAGGTTTTAGAGTGTTGGGGTTTCTTTTGGCAAAATTCTACACAATGTGGGCTGTGATAGTGGTCAGATTTATTGTGGTTAAAATGAGTGAAACTATCAACTCAGGAAGAATGTACTTTCAAGCATTGCTTGGAAAGATACAAACAAACAAATCTAGGCTCATCCACAGCTGTGGAGTTGTTTCAATTCCCAGACATCAGCAGTTAGCCATAAGAGTAGCTGTGCCGAGGTCTATCTTTATGCTAAACTCCGATTTCTGCACTGATCAGGATGGCTTTCAGCAGGAGTAGTTTGGTCTGATGTAAACTTTATTTGAGATGCAAAGGGAGGAGAGCTGTTGCCTGGGTAATTGCATCACATCAGCAGTTCCAGTGACAGCTTGGTTTGGCTATAATTCCATTTATTAATGAGGCTTTAAAGATGGACCTGTGTTTTTTGCTTCTTCCTTTCATATAGTGGTCTTGAGCAGTTGTCTCCTGGGTGTGATGCTTTAAAAATCTTTTACCTTTTAGAAGTATCCAGAATATTGAGGCAGGCATAACTGCACAGGTTAAAAATGTCAGCTGTGGGTTAAACAAACAATTGCCTAAATTGCTGGAGTTCAGATGTCTGGCGTGTTTGCCTGCGTGCCTGCTCTTAATCTCCGAGAAGCTCAGCGTAACCTACCCGCTCTTGTGCGGCACCCTGCTTGCCTGCCACGGGTACTGCCACGCTGCCCAGATGCGCTGCTGAGTAAGGAGCGTGCTCTGCATCCCAGTTCTTGTGATGGGGTTTTAACCTTATGTCTCCATCTTACTTAAGAGACCACAGCTCAATTCTTTGCTAGTCATCTGAGCAAGATAGAACCTGCTGCACCTTTATTTGGCTAAAAGCAAAAGGTTTGTTATTTGAGCTGCTTCAGTCGTTGGAGAACAGCTCTGTATCAGGTGGAGTGAGTCACCCTCTGGGAGTAGAGAGGGACCAAAGGGGGCAACTAGACTTCACCTTAGGTTAAATGCCTGTCTTTTAGATGGTTCATGTTAAACAACGTTATTTTTTGCCTTGCCTCTCTGTGCTTTACTTCCATGTTTGCAAAATGGAAGAGTGTCTTGGTGCTGCCTTGCAGAATAACCATCTTTTCGCCTGAATGGTTTAACCCATTGCCGTGCAGGGTGTTTTTACTGCGGTGGGTTTCCACAAATGCATGCTACTTGGTTGGGTTGTTGATCTCTCCCTTCATCTTGCTGTGGCATGCTGTAATTGTGGCTTCTGGTCTTCTGCTGAAGCCTGTAATGGTATATGGGGTGCCTGCTGTGGGCTGTGGCAATGCATTTAACAGATGTTTTGTGGAGTCTTCTAAGACACCCTTTCTGCCTCCTTGTGATCTTTAAAGTGTGTCCAGCACTGCTTTCCTCTCTCCATCACTTAAAGGCGAACAGGACTGGAACATGTTGGTCACACAGAAATCAAATGTGTACATGGGCATAGTATGGTAGTAGAACACTATCATACAAACAGTGTAATGTGTCACACACTGGTTGTGAGGAAAAGAAGCTGTTGGGAAGTGTGTTCATAGATGTTGTAAAGCAACACTGAACAGCTGTGAATACGACCAAGAACAGTTTGCTTGGGTTGCAGCTGAACAGGCTTTCCTTCTCTGTCTTGATGGACACCTTTGACACTATCCTGCCCTGGCATGTGTGGGAAATGCAACGAGTGCTTTGGCAGGCCCCTTCCTGTAGCCAGGATGGGCACCTCCTCTGTGGTCCAGGCATGGCTGGTGTCCCACTGGGTGCTGGAGGACGGAGGTGTGCCTTTGTTTTGAGACAGGTGCCTCTTGCCAATGCCTTTGTGCTAATCATGATTTCTGTTTGTTTCTGAGACCAATTTTCTTTTTCTCCAAAAAGCCAAAGATCAAACTTACCTTATATAAACCCAAGTGATTTAGAAGAGCTAAGGCAAATGCTCTTAAATAAAAGATGAGCAGAATAAAATGCTGTCTAATTCATCACCAAACCCCCATTTAACTGGATAGCAACAGTCTTGAAAGGACAGTCTCACAGGAGCAGTAAAGTCAGTTCACAGAGTAACATCAGCTCGCCTCCTCCTCACACAGGAGTTTCTTGTTACAGTGTTGGTAACAGGCCTCAAAAAGCAGCCTCTGAACTGCTGGTGACTTGCATTGCTCTGGTTTAGCATTATCTTGGCAGTTTTTGAAAGTCCAGCTGTGAGTCTATTTTATTGTAGTAGCCATGGGATCCTATTTTGTATTCACAGAATGTTTGCCTAAACACAGTATCTTGGGAAGGGCAATCATCCAGTGTAAATATGATATAGCCATTGAACACCTTACTTCATGGAGCTACCAGTCTTTCTCCCTTCCCCCAAGAACTCTTTAATTATTTTCCTAGGCTCTTTGTGCAATTACTCTATGTAAACGTGTATTTATTTCTGTTTTCCCTCCCTCCTTTCTTCCTGCTGCGCATTGCACTGTAATGCTCAGTTTTAAATGCTGAAAGCTTTGGAGCAGTGATGTCTGTATCCAAGCAGGATGGAGGACTCGCAGTTCTAAAAGGGTTTGTAGGTGCTGCTTGAGTGGGGATAGTAATGAAATGTGAAGTGCTTAGTGATATGTTTAGTTTGGGAAATAAAAAAAGAGAGAAGCTTGATGACTAGATATTAAAAAGTCCCAACCAACATTTGTAAAAACTCAAAATGTCTGGAATCCAGAGCATTTTTTTCTTGAACACTTCTGGCTTATGTTTCATCAAGACCAAAAAATGGGTCCTGAGATTTGCTGTAGTCTGAGGCAGTTGGCAGATGCGACTGTAACAAAGGGAATGTCACAGTCCTTTGGTGAAGGGGGAAACTGTGTTTGTCAGATGATCTGGGTGACTGGATGCCTTTGCTAAGTGAAAAGAGCAGGGCTGTTACAAATATGAAGGTTGCCAGGATGCTCAGGGTGATCAGGGTGATAGGGAAGAAATGGAGAGAGTCCAGGGTTCTGCATACAGGGTGTGAAAGGCACCTGAACAAAGATGCGTCTTTCTGTGGGTCAATGTGATCTGCAAGGGTGCCACATACCTAGTCCGTTTATATAGCTATTGATTGCCTCTTCTGAGTGTTTCAAACATGTGGCTGTTCCTGTGGAAGTACTAATAGGCAACCTGTAAAAAATATCAGAAAAAAATATCAATGTGTTAATAGGCTGCTAAGACTTCTTATTTTGGTTTGATTTTCCTTTACACCCAAGTGGTAGATGTCTCTTTCTTTCTCAGCAATTTTACTTAAATATGACATCCCAACCAATGATGTTCCGGTACATCATCTTATTACTTGCTGATTCTAACCCAAATCCTCTGGAATAAAAAAACCCAACCCAATTCCTACAAAACTTTCTGAGCCCTCTAATGCTTGCAGGGAAAAAAAAGCTCACAGCAGTTTGTTTGAAGGATTCTTGGCTGCTTCTGCCTGGCTTTTGCCCTAACAGGACCACAGTCCAATGGGGAAGCTGTTGCTTGTTTGCCATCTTTCCTTTTAGAGAATGACTTCCTAAGGGTAGGTCTGTAATGGCCTGTATACTCCCCCTCCTGAAGCTGCCTGAGGTGATTTGATTCTTAGATGCCATTTTTACTGTGAGGAAAAAAAGCATTTTTCTTCTTTTTCAGTATTTCTTGTCTATCTTGCATCGTTTTGAACATATATAAGCTACAAGTGGTGCTTGATGAAGTTAAGTAGAAATTGTAGCCAGTGTCAAACTGGAACAATGACAGGCTGTTTGCATCCTCCAAGTCTGAAGTGTAAACACATCTGAGATAACCAACTTCATAGGAATGAGCCCTGAGGAATGTCCCTTCGGTGTGACTGCCAGTGTACCCGCCTCTCTGCCATGATATCAGCTATGATGGTTTCTAATCCAGTGCTTGAGCCCCTGCTATGTGTTCATGTAATTCTAGCAGGATTGGTGTCCATTAAGTGTGTGGGCATGGTGAGGTGAGAGACAATGGCTTTTATTTTAACCTCTTTGACTGAAAATTGAAATAAGGAAACTTGCTCCTTCTATCCTTGAGTTGTCTTGCGCGGCTCCTGTCTTTTGCCCCTGCTCTGCAGTGGTGCTCTCCGGAGGGGCGCACTGGAGCTGCAGCGGAGGTGTTGCAGCCCAGCCCCAGGCTTCTGGGGGAGGAGCTATCAGGTGAGTCACAATACATAAGCCTTTTCTAATTCATGGACGTACTGTTTTCAGAGATGGTAATACTGGATTTACTGTATACCCTAGTGGAGCAAACAAAGAGGATTACTTTCTTTTCCGTAGAAGCGTTTCCTGTAGAAAACAAAGGGCTACTAACTAAGCAGTGATAGTGGGTAGGTGTGGCACCATGTGTGGATAGGACTTAGAAACATCTGGAATTGCTATCGTTCTGCGTTGTTTTTTAATATATGGGTAGAATTTTCAGACTTGTAAAGTAAAAGGGCATTCTGGACCTAACCTGTCTAGACCTTTTGAAAATGCAGTTTGTTTCATGGTTACATTCATAAGTCTCTGAACACCTTTGGAAACTTGCTCATAGCTGATAACTAATGGAAAATTAGAGAAGAAATTCTATTTGTGAGGATTAACAAAGTGAAAGTTTTATTTTTTAAAACTATCATTATTTTTGGAAATAGCATTTTTTGAATTTGTTTTTACTATGGAGAAGGGGGGGAAAGTATAATGACAGGATGTTACTGGTGATGGTTTTGCAGCCAATACAGTGGAATCCCATCTTGCAAACCAGCATTTTACTACCAGTTACTTGTTTATTGTTTCTTAGACTACGGAGATATTTCAGAAATCTTGTACATCTTTCTGAAAATATTCATATGAATGGAAAAAAAAAAAAAAGGAAAGAAAATGAATGTGTTTGTGGCAGAAGACAACATCAGGATGAGTAAATGAGGCCACTCAACTTTGGTCTGGTGAGAGTCCCCTTGTTATCAGTATATAGGTAAAGGGGCTTATCCATACAATGATTGGAAGAATCCAGATTAAACTCTTCTTCTGAACTTCTTTGTGGAGACTGCTGTATCTTTCTGTTGACTGATTTATCTCTGAATTCAGACACCTGGCTGCACCTAAGCAATAGGAATATGTTGCAATATGTTGCCATGACCCTGAAGAAAATGGTTTGGAAGGGGTGAGGTTGTTTGGGAGGGAATAAAGAAGGGAGCACTACTCTACACAAGTTCAGAATGTCAGTATAGAGTCGATGTGAGGAATAGGTGTAACAAAGTTTCTTACCATGTCAAATGCAGGGGCTTTAAACTTTCCTTGGAATGTTTTGCCTTGACAGTTCAGTAGTTTTATTGCTTCGATTTTGGCAGGAGCTCAGACCGGGAATTATGTCTGCATGGATAATGTAGGCTCCCTTTATAACTGTTAGAATAAAGAGCTATCACTGTAATTTAAATGGCCTGTATTGGTAAGTGCAGTTCTTAATCTCTGAAACTGCCTGGTGGATGGATCTATGTTAACCCACCCATCAAGTCCTTCTAGAAGTGTGTCTTCTGCATACCGCTTCATGTTGTTCGCAGGAAGTATCTCGTCTTCTTTCAGAATAGGTCCTCTGTAGAAAATGTTGCGAGGGGCCCTGCGTGTTTGGTTTTGTCACTCGCTGCACTCACAGTTGATGGAACAGTCACTTGTCAGTATACTGCTGGATGACCACATCAGAGAGGAATGTCACGGCAGGGGTGGGGGAAGGATGTTCACTAACCAGCAGTGGCAGAAGTTGTGGGAATTTCAGAACTGAAAAAAAAATAGGCTAGTCCAGTATCCCCTTTTCATGTTTATCACATTAAGAATTGAAGTACTAGTCCCCAAACACTGTAGATGATATAAAATCCAGCATAAAATCAGAATATTAAATATTTTTTACTCACCCTTCTTCTTTCTTCCTTTTTTTTGTAATTTAAATTTTGTAATTTAAAAAAAAAAATAATTAAAAAAAATAGCTAGATAGGCCTGTGTTTGGTATTCATAGTATGGTGTTCTCTAGGAAATGAGATTAAGCAGTTAAAGCATCCAAGAAGGCACTATTTTTTTTATTTTTTTTTTTTTTTTCCCTGGGACTTGTGCTCACATGTAATTATGCATTTCTATCCTTACCTCTAAGCATGTCATGCGTCTCTGGCCTTAAGTGTCACGTGGAAGTTTAGTTATTGTTTCATGTCTGATGAAATCAGCAGAGGCATATTCTCTCTGTCTGTAGAAAGCTGGTAATGCTCCCTGTCCTGTGTAAGCCAAGGAGACTGACCTAGTGGTGACCCATCAGCAGTGTCATGACAAGGTGGTGTGTATCCCAAAAGCTGAAGTTTGCAGCTTGACTGGATGACTCATGGAAGGCTCTGTGGGGTTCCTCTCCTTTCACTGACTTTGCCCAGGAAAGCGTCACGCCAAGTTGCTGTAGTGGATGTAGTAGAGAAATGTTATCTTATTTTGCAGTTGAGATGCTTCTTTTTCTTCAGGCGTATGAGCTGTCATTTACATCTGATAAAGGCTGTCTGGAATTGAAGGCTTTGCATCTTGTTGAGAGCGATGCTTCTAGTTACCTTTTCTTTCTACATTTAATTAGCATAGGTAGGTCTTGAAACAGTGCACGCTTCTGGAATAGAAAACTTAATGAAGATGGGTAAAAGAACATAAAAAAAGGGGACACAACATCAAAAAAAAAAGAATTGCTTTTACATGGTGGAGCAGGTTCTGCATGATGTCTGGGAGATAGTGTTGGGTTACTGCATGACAGGCATGGTTGAAAATAGGAAGAACGGTAACAGTTGTCCAAAAGGACAGGGTGTGTTCAGTTGCTCAGGAATCCTCTTACTTGATCCCAGGGAGAGCCAGCAGCGTGCTGGGCGGGGGACCAGATGTGCCACGTGCCAAAACAGGCAAAACAGAGGTTGTCAGGAGAGAACTTTGTGCGGTCTCTGCCCGCAGCTGTTTTATCTGCACAGGAGGAAGAAACACAGTGCTTGTTTAATTTTTTTTTTGCCACTGAGATGTATATTTATCTGACTGGAGAAAGGTTGGATAATGCTTTTCAAAAGGGATATGATGCAGCTGCTGCTGGTTCCGAAGGCTTTGCCTTTTCTGGTTCACACGAGTCCAGCTTCCTGTCAGACCTTCAGTTTTGTACCTCTTGCTTTTAATAGTGCATTTCTCTGTTTACTGAAGTGAAATAGTAAAGATTTTAAGGCTTTGTTTACCACGGGTTTGCAAAAAAGTGTCATGCTACGAGGGCAATTCCTTATCCTGATGATGAGTTACGAGGCTAGGATCTACTCTTCAGGAATTGTATGGGTTTTCACTTGATTTCCCAGGAGCGTGTCACGTGGCTCTTCTCTTACAAGATTGTGCTTTGCGTTTTGTAGGGTACTGCCTTTGTACTTTGCATTTCGCACTGCTTTGCATTTGGTGTGTGCAGGGTGGTGGTTTTGCCCTGTATCAGTGTTATAAAAACTTCCCGGTAACGGTGTTCATTCAAAGTTTGTGCGAACTGTGTTTATTTAGTACCTGTGCGTTCAGGTCCCAGAGGTTACATGTGTACAAAAACGTGAGAGAGTGTGTGTGGGGGAGGCAAATCCCCCGAATCATATCGGCTCTTACTTTGTTCCACCTCTCCTGGCAGCCGGGTGCAGAAATGCCGCTTGTGCTGGGCCAGCGGGCGAGTGACCGGGAAGTGACGCATGCCGGTGATTAACACCAGGCGGCCAGAACAGGACGTTCAGATCGCGAAGGAACGTGAACTTTCCTACATTTTTCTTGTTGTATTGTGGGGTTTTTTTGTGGTTTTTTTTTTTGGTGTTTGGTTGGGTTTGTTTTTTTCTTTAAAACTGACTCTTTGTTTTCTTAGCTGGTGTCATTTTTCTAGAGGAATGTGAATTCTGTGATTGTAACTTCACGGGAAAGAAATGAGAAATGAGTAATTGCAATTTCATAATGAAGAGGAGTCAAATCATATTTGTTCAGATGATAAATCTTGGCCCAACCAGGGAGCAAAATGTGTCAGTAAGGTGGACGGTTATAATGTATTCACTACCACGTGACTGAGCTGAAAGCAAGTCTCTGATTATGCATTGTTTTCATATTGATAAATTGACTTCTGATTTTTCTGCCTTTCACTTATTAGGATGCTAAGCCAAGTGAATGTAGTCTTTGTGTAGCAGTTAACTCCCTGTTTTCCATCACTTTGAAATATGGATGTGCACACTGCTCTTACAAGAAGTTCATTTCAAGGAGGGATTTCCCCATTCTTAGTTAGCTTTGCAGTGAAAATCACTACATATTTTATTTTCAACTCCTGTTCATCAGTAGGCACTGCTTTTCTCTTAGAATGAAACATCTGTTTGTATGGCTTTTCACTTTGTGTCTTTGCAGGTGCCTCACTGTTAAATGTTTCTGCTGGAAAGTCTGTAAAAAAACAGTGAATGAAAAGAAACTTGTATTTGTTTTATAGTGATCTTTGGCTTTGCATTTAAAATGTGGCTTACACACCAGTTAAATTTTACTTTTTGTCAATAACAGGACCATTTTTATGTAGCATTAATACAGCGGGACTAACATAATAGTGTTGCTCTAGTCCTGAGACATTGTGGTCATTAATAAATCTGTAAAGTGAAAATCACATGTTTAGGAACTTCATAGTTTCAGCTTTGAGTTGATATTTAATGGCATTATCTCAAGCAGTGTGACCTACCCTTTTGGTGTAGGTATCTTTGCATGGTAGGTGATTTTCCTGCCTCCTTTTAGGTAGCAGGGGAATCTCACCTATGCAGTGGTATGGCTGCTGTTACTTCACTGTTGGATCAGTCAGTGAAACTGCTTGGTGGGCAGGCGGATATTGTTGGGAGGTGAAGAAAACTTGAAGGGTGAATGTGTTACCCTGGAATGTGCTGGCAGGGGAGAATTCAGGCATCAAGGCCAGTTTGACAGTAGTCAAAGAATCGTAGAACATCTCAAGTTGGAAAGGACCCATAAGGATCATAGAGTCCATCTCCCTGCTCCTTGAAGGACTACCTAAAACTAACTCATGTAACTAAGAGCATCATCCAGGTACTCCTTGAACTCTTGATGGGCTTGGTGCTCTGACCACTTCCCTAGGGAGCGTCTTCTCAGTGAAGAACCTTTTCCTGATGTCCAACCTGAAACTGATGCAGCTTCATTCCTATTGCTGGTCACCAAAAAGAGGAGACCAGCACCTGCCCCCAGTGAGGAGCATGTAGACTGATGAGGAGGTGGGACTGAATAGGTTGTGCCTTGGGACAGAATAAACCATTGTGAGATGAGGGAGGATGTATATCTCTCACAGAGACATGCATCTGGCACAGATGTGACTTGTCTGGAGTTACAAAGGAGAAAGTCTGAGACAATTCTGTACTTTGAACTAATTTCTAAGCCCCTGGTATCTGGGACTCCTGACCTGGATCCATAAAATAAGCAGTATTTTAGCTCTCTGTTTGGTAAAGATATTTCCCCTCTGTTTTCCTCTGGCAGAGTGTTACTTATTGGCAAGCATTGCAGGCACAGAAATCATTATCATTAACTGCTTGTCATCACTGGCTATTGTTGTAGGAAGAGTGTCCTACTGGTAGTTACCGGCAGAAAGAGTGTAGTAGCAACCAGCATCTAAAATGGGCTGATGGAGGGCTCTCCTGGTTCCATGGACCCGATGAAAGTGGCTTGCCCTGCTCTCAGGTGGTGACAGCCAGTGTTACCTCTGTCAGCTTTGCAAGTTGGTGCTCACAAAAAGAGTCCCCTCAACACAGCTATGCCAGCCTCCACCACTGGGGCCTGGGTTGCTGCTCCCCAACTGCCCCAAGAGACGGCGCTGGCCTCTTTGGGCCTGGGCTGGCTGCTCGCTGCAGCTGACTGCAGCCACCTTCTTGCACACCTCCAGCGCTCTGTGCTCAGCCAAAACTCGCCTCATAACCTTGCAGGAGCTCTTTGGGGAAAGGCTTCCTGAGGAGGACAACACTTTCTCATTATGAACATCATCAATCCATGTTTATTCAGCTGAGAGGCTCATTGTAATAAGTGCTTAGCAGACTTCAGCAAAAATGCTGTCGACTCAAAAGCAATAGGAAGAGCTAATTGCTTATGGGCAATAACTATCTGTGGCATAAATTATTTACAGTATGCTTAAATTGTCAGAGCTTTTGAAAGAGAATGGGAAGTTAGTTGTGTCCCGTGGCAGGGCTGGCTTGCCCAGACTTGCAGGGAGAGGGCTAAAGATGAACACAGTGAGAACGATTCATTTGAACAAAATGAGTGTGGGTGCTCACTCCCAGGACATGGGGAGTTTCTGCACTCTGCTGCACCCTGGCTGATTATGGCCATCCTGACTTCTCAGGCTGGTAGGTAGTTTGTTTTTTTTTTTTTTTTTGCTGGAGCAGCAGTGCCCACTTCCCATCCTTAACTCTGGTGAAAAGTGCTGTGTTTTCAGAGGAGACTGCATGTCCGTGAAAAAGCACAATTTTATGTATTTGGGTCCCAAACATGCCCTCATTTTCTCACATGACTAGTTCTGTGCTGGTAACCACAATATTCCATTAAATGTTTAGCTAACACAGAGTGTTTCCTAGAAAGGAAAGAGTTACAGACACAAATATTTTTCTCTAACTGTAAAATAGAGAGGCACCTATGGAGAAAACAACTGCTGTGAATGCATAGCCAAAAATTGAAAGAGCATGCAAGTCACTTTAAGGTTCAGGCAGCCAAGTGCTGTCCAGGAATAGGGCTCACATGAGAATTTTACAAAGCACCTCCTGCTCAAAGTGCTTTAGCCTTCATAGGGTGTTTCTGCTTCTCTCTGGAGGGTCTGGAAATCTGTCACTGTTCCCCTCCTTTTTGAGAACACAACCTCTTCTGGATTAAATAATGACACACTCTTTGGAGGCCTGTTTAGCAGAGGGTTTGATGATTTGATCCGGAGCACAGAAGGCTGTATGCTACAGGAGAAGGGGCAGTGTCAAGGGATCAGGGGCTTTGGTGGATTATGTGACTGGTAGTATCACTCACTGGGACGTTAATCTCCTGTTTTGAAGCTGGAATAAAGCAATGGAACAAAAAGCTTACACTAATGACATTTTTAATTCTTTTTTTTGGCATTGAGAGGGTGCTGTGTGAAATTATACTCAGCACCACGGTTTGGGTGTGTTTTGAACAAAAGAATACATAGAACAAGGTTAAATAATGCTTGCTGTTGAAACAAGACAGTTGTAATATTACAACTTTGGGAAAGGATTTGTGCTGTGATGAGCTATGACAGAAATGGTTTTTGTTCCTTACATTCATCTTTCACTTGTGTGAAAAACCTAAACATAACATCGGAAAATAATGAAGTTGCTTTTGCAGTGGTAATGCCTCAGGCAAGGTGAAAGGAGGTGGAGTGCTGCTATGGAAGGCAAGAATGTGAGAGGGAGCATCCCAAAGTTTGGGAGGACTGGTTATAGGATGTAGTAATTGCACATGCATAATAAAAGCTAAAGCATAGACTGGGGTAGTCTTTACATTTACATTGAGCCTGATGTCTCAATCTTGCTTCCTCTTTATCCACTGAGAATCTAAAGATTGACTGGAAGAAATGACCACAGCCTAGGAGGCTAGCTCCAGGAGCCTGAGCTAGGAAGGACAGAAGAGAGAAAAACTGAGCCCATGTATTCCAGCTGAGATGGAGAAATGGGCTCAGGAGTTTCTACTGAGTTTACTGTTGGAGCTTGTGTCTATAGTGGTGCCGATTCAGCAAAGTGGGACAGCTGCCTGTGCAACTCCACTCAACTGCAGAACTATGTTGGGATGGACTGTAAGGAGCAGGGTGCAGGCACTGGCTTCTGCTGTCCCTCTGGATCAGAGATGACTGGGCAGCAAGGACTATGCCTTGCAGGCAGCAGGTGCAGCCCTGCTGGCCTTGCTACCACTTCATCCTTTGCCCCTTCCCTGCTGCCCGGGAGCTGGAGGTTTCCTTTAAGCTCGTTTAAGTGCACCCCTCTTTCTGTTTAGTTGAGCTCTTGCACATCATGTGAGCAAACACCCTTGTACAGCTCAGTGGGAAAAGTCTGGCCTCTGAGGTGGCAATTAGGTGTTTTATTGGCTTCAGCAAAAGTCTCTGAATACCTCTGAACAAACGCAGTAAAGCATTCCCATAATAAAGTGAACTGAAATTCACTTAGGTACCTCAGAAAACACTTCTCCTCGTGTTTTCTGAAAGTGCAAAATAAACCTTCTAAAGAAGCACAGTGTGATAAACTCCAACCTCTTATTGCCCATTATCTCTCCAGAAAATTCTGTGGTGTCTGTAACCTTCCATGGCACGTGCTGAAGGCTGGGAACAGAAGAATGAGCTTTTGGTGGTTTGCTGTGAGTGTTCCTCCTCACAGGCTTTACTAGTCATAGTTAACTGCCATTTCTCATCTACTTTCTCTCTTCTTTAACAGTCCATTCACAAATTTGATCTCCAGTTGTTAGTTATGAGAACCAGCCTTCTCTAGTAGATAATACATCCAGTGATACTTTGCTTAAAAAGCCAAATTTAGATGTTACAGTGAAATATTTCTAAGCTCTATGGGAAAGACAGTTGTGTAATTCAACATTTCAAAACTACTTTAAATAATTCTGTGCTTGGAGTTATGTGCTCTGACCTTTTTGTAGTTATTGCTGTTATTAGCCTTCACTAGAAAGTCTTTTAAACATCACAGTATTTTTTTTTATAATAGGAAGTCTTTCTCAAAGAATTCCAATGAATTTGTGCCTTACAGAGGACATGGAATGAGATTAGCAAACTTGAAATATTTTACACTACACTAATGCTCTACAACGTTTAACTGAAGTGAAGAATTAGTTTCTATAAACCTTAATTAATTATCTTATTAGGATTTAAGGTAGGGTTCACATGACTTTGATAAAATTCAATTAAAATAGATGTATCAGCAATAAAAAGGGAAGACCATGATCAAATTATTTGTCAGGTAAAAAAGATGACATTATTCCAAGTTCGTCACTAAGTGACTTTGAAAATTGTCCTATAAAATGTTGATTATTTTATTAGGGGGTCAACAAGTAGTGCTGCATTAACTAGTAGGGTATTTTGCTTGGGGGTTTGTGGTTGGCTTTTGTTTGTGTCTTTTTGTTTTGTTTTTCCTGAAATTAACTGAATATGTGCCCTTTGCTGAGAAAATCAAGTGATTCTGTTGATTAATTTTTCTGTTTCCCATTTTTTTCTTGACAGGGAAGCTTTCTAGGAAGTGTCTGGCCTGTGCAGTGGTGGAGGTCCATCTGTATTAGATAATTCCCATCCCTTGGCTGAGAAATAGCCTTCATTCCTGCTCTGTGGCTGCCCTGGAGTCCTTTCTTCCTTTTGTAGTTGACCGTACTGTTATTTTTTTTTCCCCCTGCTCTTAGAGATTGAGGGCAGATAAAACTTTGTATTCCTTTGTATTGTGTGTGGGAAGTTCCTCATAGATATTATTTGATCCTTTTGAATTCCAAAGAAAGAATATTTTGCAAATGGGCAAGTCACTTTTCTTCTACAGCAAAGATGACGACTCCTTTTCAACCCATCGAGTTTGTCACAGTACCACCCAGCCTTCCTTGGCAGTCTCTGTCATCAGCAGGACTAGGGCAGGGATTGTTCCCCTGTACTCGGCACTGGTGAGGCCGCACCTCAAGTACTGGGTTCAGTTGTGGGCTCCTCACTCCAAGGACACTGAGGGGCTGGATCGTGGCCAAAGAAGGGCAGTAAAGCTGGTGATGGGTCTAGAGAACAAGTCTTATGGGGAACAGCTGAGGGAAATGAGGTGGTTGATCCTGGAGAAGAGAAGGGTCAGGGGAGGTCTTCTTGGTCTCTACAACTCTCTGAAAGTAGGTTGTAGCAAGGTGGGGATCGTCTGTTCAACCAAGTGACAAGTGATGGGACAAGAGGAAAAGGCCTCAAGTTATGCCAGGCGATGTTTAGGTTGGATATTAGGAATTTTTTTTTTTTCACTGTAAGGGTTGTAGGCCTGGCACAGGCTGCCCAGGGGAGTGGGCCATCCCTGAAGGGATTTAAAGCTGTGTAGATGTGGTGCTGAGGGGCATGGTTTAGTGGTGACCTGGCAGTGCTAGGTTAATAGTTGGACTCGATGATCTTGAAGGTATTTTCCAACCAGATCAATTCTGTGATTTATATAATTATAAAGTTAGTGATTAATTTAATTTAAATGACATTAATTACCATCAGTAATTAAAAAAAAAAAATCCACAGTGATTCTGGATGCTTCTCCTTCTTCTGTCTTCATTTAAAATATTGCCTGTATGATGTAGCTATGCTGAATATTCTGCAATAGAGGTTTCTATGCACAGTTGTCTGAGCCACACAGTTTATTGGTGTCAATCTGCAGCAGATCCCAGACTCGTAGAGCCCTCTAGCAGTCTCGCCTTCTGCCTAAAGCTGATGTGTCAGCAGTGGTATGCCTCGGCTTTGAATTAATTAGGTGTTGTGCTGCTGGGCTTGTGGGCTTGGTTGAATTCATGAATTAATAATTTTGTGTTTTCTGTGGAGGAAGGAAGGTGATATGCTTGCTGCCCAGCACTTTTTAAAAAAATTTTTATTTCTTGCAAGTTTAAGTTACTGAATGGGTGGTGATAAAAGCACTGTTGTTGGCTAAGTATTGTATAATTATGATTATTTTTCTGAATTAGATTTTTCCTTCCAGCTCTTTTCCCTTTCTATGGTAGTATTTATTTTAGAGAGAGGGTTTTGGTGGCTGTTTCAGTGGAGATTTTATTTGCCTGTTTTAATTCAGTTGGAAAAACGTCAATACTAAGAAAAGCCTCTTCCCCTCCCCTCTTCTTTTTTCTTCTTCTCTCCCTCTTCCTGTTATTGTGTTTTATTCTCTTTTCATTGGCATCCACTGTCTGCTTTTTGAAAGCTGCAAGAACAGAGTGAAACAAGTAGGGCTTAGGGCATTTTTCAGCCTGACAGGCCTTGGGGTTTCAGGGCAGGAGTGTGTGTGTGTGTATATATATATATACATATATATATATGCGCCTATACAGAATATGTACTACAAAGCTAAGGAAAAAGGGGAGTAGATGTGAAGTGCATAATGTACAATTGGTACAGTTTATTTTGGAAAGTCTACTTCTCTTGCATGTTCTTGTACAGCCACTCCAGACTTGTAAAGTAAGTTATTATTAATTGTTACCTGTGCCTTGTTGTTTAGATCTTTTGTTTTCACAGCTTAGTGTCAGGAGTGCTGCATGAACATAAGAAAGTCTTTTCTTTAAGTTCATCTCACTGTAAATTTCTTCCACACTTCAGTTTCTAGCAGATTGCCCACTGTATGAATAAGAGGAAATAACTTGGATCTGAATCTCTCAGTAAAATCATCCCTTTCAAGTGCATCTAGACAGCAGCTGCAACTGCTGGGGTTGGTTGTACATCCAGTAAGGCTGCAAGTCGAATCCCAAAGAGTAAATGATGCTTAATCTTTATTTGTTCAAGTTTGGATAGTGTCTCTTTTCCTATCACTCAGCTGACCTGGGGTGAACTGCCTGACTTTGTATGGACATATTTTGTGGAGAGACCATAATCTTCTAGATTGGACCTTTATTACAGAGGTTTTACGGGGGGGGGGGGGATAAAAACAGAAGAAAACCGTTGGGGATGTAGTGAAAGGGGATGATTGAGAAGGAAGCTTCTGAAAGAACATGGTGAGCAAAAATAAGTGCGTAATCTCCCTGGTTGTACAGGACTTGGATGGAAATCAGCTTGCTTGTTTTTCCTGTGTTACAGTTTTGTACAGCGAGTGGCAAGCTGTTAGAGCTTATAAAGTAGCCGTACTGGAAGGTTAAAAGTAACCAGAGAATATGTTGATGTTACTAAATACATTGAGAGCTTTTTGAAACGGTAGTTTATTTAAATAGAAATGATTCATGAAATCAGCAATTCTTAAACTTGTTTTGCTGCTCTTCCAGTGCCTTTTTGAGGCAGGAGTCCTGCTTTTTCAAGCTTAACATTCAGAGCACAAGTGTAAAATATTGCAATTCTGCCAAGGGTTGTGGCCTTTTCTTGGGAATGGTGGCATTGGATCGAAGTGCTTTTTCACTGACTGATGGTATGTTTTCCCATATGGCCTAGGCTATCTTTTAATTTCTGTTTTTTAAGCAAGTGATAGTGTTGAGGAATGATTGAGGGAAGCTTGAAAACCAGGCAGACTGGCTGATGAGAAAATTGGACTGGATCCTTGAGGTATTTCTCTGGTTTTCATGACTGGTGCCTGTTATTGCCAGCAATGGTTAAATGGCCTTTAGTTGACCTCCACCATTACTTTGAAGGTTGTTTTTGACTGTTTTCTGATATAAGAGCAACTTCTTGAGCAAGTTTACATGATTTACACTGTGCTACATATCCCTCCTTGTTTCTTTTCCTTAATCTTCTGACAAAAAGTTTGTGACCTCATGGGGTGCAAATAACTTGCAGACCTCATAAAGACAAGTTAAAGGTATGCTAATGTTTCTTAAACAGATGCAGATATCTCTTTTAAGTCTAAACATAGGAACCCTGGGTATCTAACAAAGTACATGACTTTTATGCCAGACAGTTGTTTATATAATGCAGTATAAAATTTTTATAAGTTATCTGGGCACTATTTCAGCAAAGTAGGTTGGTGCATGCCAAAATCCAGCTATTCAAGTGGTGCCTATACTTCAGCACAGGGCTCTGTGTTCCAGGGATTTCTCAGTCAAGAGGTAAAGAATTTTGAATAGTGGGTTGGGTGTTTTTGGGTTTGGGTTTGTTTTTTTTTTTTAAGGTTTATTCTTGACGTCTTTGCAAGTAAGGTTTATTTGGGGTAATTTTATTTTGTATGTGCGGTTATTATCTTCAGGTTATCTGAACACTGCCAGTCTTAAGTCTTAGTTAATCATTGATGTTTTGTCATTGACCAAGCTTTTTCCTGAGCAGGAAGGAAAGTTGGGAAGAAAACCACTTGTTCTCTCAAGTGGTAGAAGCCATTTGGACTTGTCCATTTAATTAGTTCAGTGTGGACAGGGCAAGTGTCTTGGGTGACCCCACAGTGGGGTTCCTCCATGGATTGCTTGGCACTAGGAAACATTAAATACCACCTGAAGTCTGCTGAAACATGTTTTTTTACCTCTATTCTCTGGGCTTTTGATGGTGATGAAAACCAGAATATAACAAGAGGTTTTCATTCTGGCTTTGTATCAAAGGATGCCGGTGTTTTTCAGAGCTGTGAATTTGCACAAAGCTGCTTTGTCTTGGCAGAACTGTTTCTGAAGCACAACATAAACCCTGAGAAAACTGGGCATCCTGGGGTTTCCCCAGATAACTTCTGAAGAGGTGAACTACAGAGGTCTTTGCTTGTTAGTGTTATTGTCTGGCAGGGGTGAGTCAAGCCTGGCAAGACTGGAAAAGAAACTCGGGAAAGGAAGAACTGTCACAGTCTGGGGTATACAGTAGATGTTTTGCAGTCACATGGTTTCTTTTGAATACTTGTCTGGAGTAGTTTCACAGGGGCACTGAAGCTTTTCACAAACTTTTAACATCTGTGGCATTATTCCTTACCCATTTACTGGACGGTTGCAGTATCAGGCCTGGTAGAGCTGTGCTACACTCTAAATGCCTGTACCACATAGCTGCTTCCATAGCATGAAGTTTTTCTTGTTTGCTGCATGTGTGTAGCCATTGGCTTTGCACTATTTTTTTCCTGACATTAATACCTTATTGTGCAAACAAGCTGTAAGAGGGCAAGTTGTACTTAGGTGTCAGAAGGCTTGATGGAAACTGTCTTAGGGAGACACATACAGCAGGAATGACAGCTTGCTGGAGAAGTGTGGTAACGTAGCTCCTAATGGCTTTATCCTGGCCATGACACGTGCTGTGAGGTACTGGATCTGGCATCCTTCAGTAAAGCAGCCATTCATGAGGTGCGTGGCTGTATTCACCCATATCCTAGCCAGCCAAGGCTGAAGGCTGTTAACAGCTGGTTTATTAACTTCTCCACATTTAAATCCAGTTGCTTTTTAACTCTCAGTGAATTGGCTGTGATCTCTTGCACAGATGTGTCTCCTGCATGTCTCTTCCAGGTGCCAAGAGTCTTGAAGTGTTATGTGAATTTTGGCAAGAAAAGTCATAGGCCTTTCTCTTTGCATATATGTAATGTATCCTGTGTGATTTCTCTATTGTCCAGATTCTTAACCGGGGAATTCTTTGTTAAATAATCCTTAACAAAGATTAATGTCTGCAGCTGTATTTTGAGTATTTCAGATTGAATTCTCATGTGTACCTGAAGGCACTCTTTCTACACGATAGGAGAGAATCTTGTCTATAACCTGCTTGTTCGAAATTTGTCACTGAAACAATGTGATCAAATAGGAAGTAAATTGCTGTTAGAAGAATGCTAAACAGTATCTAAATGAGATCTCGATCAAGAACTTTGAGCTAAAATATTGAGTGTTAACTTTGTCTTGGGGAAAAGGTTCTTTTAAAGACCTTGGGAAAAACCTGCTTGTTTGATAAGAAATTTAAATGGTAAATGCTTGTGGGAAGCCACAGTGTGACACCCCAAATACATCGCAAAGTGCTCTAGTAACAGGTGAAGAGCTTTTAAGTGCTGTCTCTGTTTTAGCAATGCTGAAGTTTATAGGTGTATGGTGAAAAGCCATCAGAGGATAAAATGAATAATATCTGCCATGAATAATTTTTCATTTTGCTTCATTAAACAGGGCACTAATTAAATACATTCTAAAAAAAAGTAATGATTCTTTGATTCTCATGGTGGCTTTTTGTTTCTTATAACACCAACAATGTACTTGAGTTGATTACAGCAGAGCAAGAACAACTACAGTAATGCTAATCACATCTTATTGCTTTTAAACCCACTCGTACTCATGTGGCAGAAATTCTGCATTTACTCTCTCTGCTTCCTGAAGATTTAATTCACATAACTTGTCATACTTCATTGGGTAAATGTATTACAAGTTGAAATATACAATTCCAAACTAAAATCCCCCCCCCGATCTCTTCTGGTTATTTGGTGCCTGTTTACTGATTCACTATTACAGAATTCAGTAGGAAAGAAATTGTTTCCAACAGGTATCTTGCAAAATCTCAGTGAATTGAGACAAGTGGGTTCATTATAGGTTGTGTAGAAAATAATCACAACTGTAGTCTGTGGATTTAGAAAGTTGTAGGTCCAAGGCTTTCTGGTATTGTGAGATGAAAAAAGTAATGTATAAAAAAAAGTGGAAAACCCAATTGTTTTGTATTAAAAAACATAGAGAATACTCTTAACTTTATGCCTACTTTTTACTGCAGGAAAACTTGGCTTTAAACAGTTCAAAACAGTTCTAAAATACAGTAAAAGATGGAAATTTTGAAAAGGCGACAAGGGTGGGTTGACTGTTTTGAACTTTATTGAATCCTTTGATTGGAGGTTACTTTGATATTTGAAGTTAGCAGTAGTGGCATCTCTCCAAGATGAGCAGGCTGGTTTTAAAGGGATTAACTTAGGTGTCAGGTGCTAATACTGAAGATTGATTCTGTGCTGCATTTATGTTTTTTTTGACTTATTAATTCTGACAACTCTTAAACAAAGCCACTAACCAACTAAAAGGCTTTTCATCCATATTTAAACTCTCAAAGACTTTGTAAAGTGGCTTTCTCAGTGAGTGGCTACACAACACAGAAAGGGAAAAACAGTGTGCTAATGGCAGAGTCAAATTAAAAAACAAATCCAAACTAAGGCATCATTATTAAGTTGACCAAACATAGACCTGACTGCACACAGCCAAGTTTTAAACTCCTCAAGTTAAAAAATGTTTATGGTGAGAGTGCTAATGTACAGTAAACTCAACACCTCTTCTCTTGTGAGTGATAAGATAGTAAAGCCAATGCTATAGAGCTTTCTTTAAAATACAGCTGAATTGGCCAAAAAATTATTTTCCCCACCTCTTCTGCAGGATAGGACTGCACAGATCCTGCCCTCTTACATTTTTTCAAGCCGTGCTATTTTAATTTCAGCATGCATGCTGGTATTCAGCTGGTTACAAGTGTCTAATTATTGTGATTATATGCATGCAGACTTCATCACTTTTTCAGATGGAGCTGGCAGTGCAAGAGAAGCTTGGCATTTTATCTGCTGTATAATTTGCTTGTTTTTATGCTTAGTGTAACAGCTTGCTGAATGAGTGCCGGAGTGAGACGTAGATAAACAACAAGGGGAGGTTGGGCACCCAGGCGTGTGGGTCCCAAGTGGTCATTGCACGTATCCAAAGAGACCTACCAAGCAGGTGTTGGGAAGGCCGAAAAAGTGAGAGCGGATTCAGAAGTAACGTCTGCTGCTTGCTCACGTACACCTGCTGGCACCTGTGTCTTCAGTATTTTCCCTTGAGAGATAATTTCTCTGCCGGTGAATGACATCTGTCACTTGAGGAGGGTTCTGTGGGGCTGGGTGTGCGCTCAGCTGCCAGTGCTTCCTTGAGTGGGCAGCGGTTCCTGGCAGCAGCTCCTCAGGGTGCGCAGGGAGGACATTCAGAACTGCAGCTCAAATGTGCCCTTGTTTGTGGGGTGGAGGCCACCAGGGACTGTGTTACTCTGAAGACCTGGTCACTAGCCTGCTGCCAGAGCTACTGCAAGCCATCTAAGATGGCTTCAGTCAAAAAGAAATGCATGGATAAAGTCTAGCCACTGCCCCACTGGGGCAGAGTGGAAGGCAGAAGCACCCCAAGAGTAATCTGGTGTCAGGACACAATGGTGGCTCCTCGCTTGCCCTGTCATTGCAGTTGAGGAGGGGGCTGCCCAGGTGCTTGTCCAGGCCCAGCTGAGCAAAGGGCAGGAGCCTCAGCAGCCCTTGCTGCCTCGCTTTTTCCGTGGCCGGCGGTTAGATAGGCAGCAGCCTCTGCAGCCTCAGCGCCTGTCATGGCATCTCTGCTTGGACAAAGCTTTGCATTTTCTTCCTGCACGTGGTTTACAGTTTACATGGAGTAATTTATTGGAGGCCACCACCCTGTTAACAGCTTCCTTCTCCCAAAGACATCAGATGACAGGTGAGCACCAGATGCCAAATGCGCTGGTTTTGATTCCTACCCCCACAGATAGCTTGTAACCTGTCAGCATTGATAGAGAGGGCCATGCTAAAAGCAACTCAGACCATGTGTTAATCCCATCCAGTGCCTCAAATAGCTGTGAAGGCTCTCCATGGCCATGATTGCTGCTATTGCCCTTGCTCTTGCTCAGGCAGCCTCACTGCTGCTTCTCCACCGATTGGACTCCTCGTCCACCTTCCCCCTGCTTTGTATACACTGAGGCCACAGGGTGATGCAGTCAGATCTGGGTTATCTCAAGATCTGCCCAAGTTGTTTGCAGCCTGAATCAAGACGGGGAAGAATTCTATTTGGATCAATTTACTCCTTGACAAGCTGGCTTACTCGCCTGGCTTGTGGTCTGTGGCAGGACAGGAGACAACTTCCATGGTCTGTGCTAAATGCTTTTATACACTGCTGGGTTGTTTCTGTACTGGACCACGCTCTAAAACAGCTTGCTAGGGGCTGTTACAGTCAAGTGATGGCAGAAGATGTTATGAAAATGGCACATTTTGGCAGCTCTTTTGGGCATGTCCCATGGCAAAGAAGATGGAGCTGTGCTAGCAGCATTCTTCATCTCACCAAAGAATAGTAAAGAATAGTAAAGTCCTGTGCAGCAGGACCTCCTGAATTCTGTTCTCTTGATCTTTTTTGGGGGTTTGAGTTAAAGTTTGTGATGTTTCTGGCTGTTCTTAAAGCACTTAGTTTTATTTGTGTTCTGATTTTGCAGCTTTAAGCCTGAACTTTGGTAGCGTATCCTTGTTTTTTGCTACAAGCCTGAGGTCCATGTTTTGGACAATAAAAGGGGCTCTGATATTCACATCGGGATGTGGGATTTACAAAAACCACTAGATATTAGGAGACGTGGCAGTAAATTGGTAAAAGGTGGGTTAACTTCACGATTGTGCCTGAAGTGAGCTCATGGAAATTCTCCCTTAGCTCTGAAAGGTCACTAGGTTGCAGTAGGAACTATTGGCTTGCGATAATATTGCGGTTCAGTCATACTTTGTGCTCTTGGAAATTCTAGCATTGCAACAGGAAATTAATGTTTTCTTATCTGAAATTGAAAAACAACACCTGATATTTTCAGAAGTATTCTTAAAATGAAATTCTGTTTTGGGGGAGGGAGCATTGAAATGTTGAATTTCAATAATGGTATGAAACTTTTTTTTTTTTAATGAATAGTTGAAGATACTAAATAGAACTAAGGCACTTGTCTACTCTTGTGACTAAAAGGCAGAGGGCAAAACAGTTGACATAGAAATGTCCATGTCATTTTAGTTTAAAATGGCTACATGTTTCTACATGTTTGTGTGAAATGCTGAGCTCGTGACAAAGTGTTTGTGGGGTGTGTGGGGTTCGGTTGTGTTGTTTTGGTTTTCATTTTTTGATAAAGTATTCATTTGAACTATTTTTAACAGCCTGTCTCTTTTGCTCTCCTGCCCCCTCCTCCTTTTTGTTTTTTTTCCTCTGCCATATGCTGCATGTCTTTTTCCAAGTTCACTGGGGACAGATGATATCTAAATATACTTTTTCTCAATTTTAGCACAATGTGGCTCTGATCCTGATTGAGTCTTGAATGTTTTTCAGGATAAAAATGTTAAAGAATGTGATAGTATTCGTGAAATGGACCCTTTATGAGTATGGCAGGTGCTTTGAGCCTTCAGCAGAACCAGCATTTCTCCAAAATGTCCCGATACTTCAGCTGAATAAGGTATTGGACAAAACCATAGATATTAAGTAATATGACTATAAGACAAGCATTTCTGCTTTTTAATCAGGTTTCACATATATGGTATATTTTCGTGTTCTGCTAGGAGTCGTACATCTTCAGAATAAGAATTTCAAGAGACACATCTGTGTTGGGACTGCATTTAAAAATCTGAAATTGAAATAAAGAAAACTTAAAGAAATACAATAAACACATCCAAATTGCCATTTAAACTTCCTTCCATACTAAAATAAAAGCAGTTCCTCCCTCTATGTATGGTCTCTAAGTATCTCTGCCATGTTTTAACACTGGCCCATTGAAGGATACGTGTCTGAGGGAAGTGTTTGGTTTAATGGAGATTCTCCAAGTGTTTCCTCTGTCCTGTGTTTTGAGCAGGACCTGTGGCTGCTGTGGGTCCCTGAAAGCAGGTGATCAGGAGTAATAAACTGAGGCAGCAGTTGGAACTTCTGTGTGGAACCAGAAAAACTACACTGCCTGGGTATTTCCGGGGTCGTTAAGAGTAAACAGGACATTTGACTGAGCTCTGTTCTGTCCTGGTCTGAAAAAAACCAAGATTTTTCAGTATAATCTGTTCTGTTAATTTGCATTGCAATGGGTTTTAGTTATCCACAGTATTTGGTATAAGGGACAAGGACTCTTGGGCAAGCCTAGACCACGCTACCTTGGATACTAGAAGCTCTGTGGTACAGAAGGGAGGAGTCCATAGCAGCAAATAGTGGCTTTGTAGTCCTGTAGCTGGGCTACTTCCTGGGCTAGTTCGTTTTTTTCTGTATGCTCTGGTTCATGCCATCTAGACATGACTACATACTGCCCAAGGAATTGTCCCTTTCAAAAGCACTAAAATAGGCAAAGGAAGGAAAGATTATGAGAAGATGATATTCTGAAGTAAGGGGACTTGCTTACTGCAAGGTCCTGGACAAATTGAGGTCTTGCACATTTCCATCAGGCTCTGATCTGTTAGACAATACAGCCCTTTTGTAGTGTGTTCCTGAATCCTTCAGTAGATGAAGGACAAATAAAGATGAAGAATAAATAAAGTAATGCAGAAAACTCTAAGCCTCTTGACAGAGTGGTGTGGACAGTAGCTTGGGGAATGGCAAGCTTTGTCCTCTTGTTTTTTAGGGTGTGCTGCAAATCAAAGACTAGGGAAATGAGAGTTTTCTCTGAGACCCAAATGAAGACAAAAATGGTTTAAAGTCTAGACTAATAGTTTATATATTTTCTAATTATTGCAGCAGGATGGAGGAAAGTGCAATGTATATCTTATGGCTAAGCTTGTAGTATTTCTGTGTATGAAGAAAGACATATCTGGCAATTGCGTGCTGTTTGAGAATACACAGGAACCTTTCTTCAGCGGGACTAATAAGAAATAGAAATCTACTCGTGCTCATTAGAGAAACATGATTTTCCTTTTCTTTACCATACTGTCTTTTTAACTTTCTCCATTACTGAATGGGAACGTGAACTATTTTAGATTTGTAGGTATTAATTTCATTATGTTACGGTTTCATGGCAGCAGTTCTTTTTTGCAGCAGACACATCTAGAAGCGTGGTGGGATTTTGTTTTAAGTATTAGTAATGAATAAAGAAATAAAAAGGATTAGTTTATTTTTAAAGTACTGATTATTTCAATGTAGAGTTCTTGGCTTAGTATTTATAGAAAGTAAACAATAACTTCCAGTTTAAGAATGTTATTGTTCATGTTACTGCAACTTACTGAAAGAAATAAGATCAGATTTACTGACTCATTTGAAGGATATTTTGATATTTTTTTTTTTTTTTTTTTATATTTTCCTAAGTTGAGCAACTGTTTCTGGGGTTTGTTGTTGTTGATTATCTTCTATTACTTCTCACATCACACTTGGCAGCTGATTCTGTGTCCCTTACATAACATGCTGTTCTGGATCCGTTGCTTGTGGGTGGGTGTTTTTAGCTAGCCATTTTTTCATGGCTCGTATTGAATGTTTTTCCCATCGTTAATGTCCCTTTCTTCATTTTCCCACTGAGGTGTTAGTGGGAACACTGTTGTATAACTGAATTGGGATATAGAAGTTTGCTTTTTATATGTGTCTGGTAAGAGCTCTGTAAATTCAGGAGGCAGTCTGTAAGAACTGACTGCACTCCTGGACCTATCTGCATCGAGCTGTTGATTAGCTACACCTACAGACACGTGGAGTCCCAGGCGTCTAGTAGGATTGCACAAGAATTTAACAACCTAAATTCCACCTGACTTCCTCTGGCTAGTCATAAGAAACACAGACAGATAGCAACAGGAAGAGATTTCAAGATTTCAAAATTTGAAGATTTACTGAATCAGTAAGAGGGACACTTGAAGTCCTCTCAGAATGCCAATACACCAGCTCCTTCTGGTGCTCTGTCACATGAGTAGTTTTTTCTGCCCTCAACCATTTACTGTAAGGGCTTTAGATTTAATGCTGATGATTTTTGTCTCAGTGTCCTGGGTGAAATGTTGACTTGCTTAGTAGTCTGGTTGTTGTAGAACCCCATTTTTGTCCCTTGTAGCAACTTTCCTACCCATTTTAAAGTTCTTAATTTCCCCCTCCAGTCCTAAGAAACACTGGTGTATGCCACAGGGTACTCAGCTGTGTTAGAGCTAATGTATTTCCTTCATCTAGAAAATGAGCTACTACGTTGAGGAAGAATGTCATGGTGGTCTAATGTGATTTTTCTTTTTGGTGCTGGCAAACTTATGTTGTGTTTTATTCTGTTTTCCTTTAGATTCTTTCTTTAATTATGCCTCCCTTTACAATGTGTTCCAAGGCCATATGTTTTCTGCTGAGGTGATTTTTATGAGCAGTAGTTTGTTTGCCACTTGTTTTTGTTCTGCCCTCTTTAATCTAGTTACTGCATTTGTTGAATGTTGACAGATCATATACCACTCTATACTTCATAGTTTTATTAAAGTCCTTGCATTTAGCCCTGCAATTTCATTTGCTAGTTCTTTAAGGATCCACAGATGGCAATTTTTGAGGTTTTTCTAGCTTTGAGTGGATTAAGTTATTTGAGTTTTGCTGCTGTTTTCATGCCTGCTGCCTCACAGGCATCTTGAATTTTCCAGGCTGTAAACTAAAAGTTTATTTCCATTAACTCATATTTTGAGACTGTTGAAAGTCACCTGTATGGCATGTTGATGTCGGATGCTCTGCACAAGTGTGGAACAGTTAAGTGAAATTTTCATTTCCTTGTTTGGATGTATGGATAGCAATACCATTGAAAAGTCCAAAACTGTGTCCTGATTTCCGTTTTTCACCCCAGTGGAATTTTTCTTCTGCTTCTTGTTTACACCACTCTGTGTGCTTGCTCACACTGAGTGGGAGTGGCAGTAATTTCTCTTCCCAGTGCTTGCCCATCATTCAGTGGTGTACCAGGCAACCCTTCCAGGCACCTCATCCTTTTGCCCAGGAGGAGGGCTGTGCTTGTGTTGATCTTGTGCTGAACTCTGTCAATTAAAAAAGAAGAAATTTCTCAAGGATTTTGCAAGGACAAAACAAGCAGAAACACATGGCTGGGTAATGAAATGTGAGATTTCCAAACAGTTAATAGAACCCAAAAGATGCTTTCTGAATGTGTGTGGTAAAGCTGGGAGTGGGTTAGATGTGAATGGTGGAAAGAGCCAGACTCGCTCACTTTGGTAAGTTTAAATGGTTTATGCAATTTCCAGTCCATGCCATGTTAAAGTCCATTTAGATTCATAAACAGCATTTCCCCAGCTAGTGAGGTGAGTGAAACCAGCTCGTCTCTGGGTTCTCTGTGGAACTACAGAGCAGGCAAGAACAGATAAGAAAATAAAGCCATCACAAAATAAACTGTATTTGAGGAAGGGTTGTGACTTTGCGTGGTGGATCTTCTACTGACGATTTGTCTTAAAATAAAAACATTCTAAAAAACTGAAGCTCAGCAGATGGCCACGTAATCTGTTGTCGAGACTGTAAAGAAGGCGGCTGAGGGGACTCCTGGAAAAACTTGACACACCCTGACAGAGCAGCAGTGCAGTGCATTTCTTCTTTCCCTCAGTCCATCCTTACCTTCCCTGTGCCCTCCCTAAACTCTAAAGCAGATAAAAAAAAAAATTAAATTCAGGCTGGTGCTTGCAGAGGGAGGCTGGAGAGCTTCAAGCAAGTATGATTTTGAAGCTGATGAACTCTCTAGCAGTGGTGTTTCCCTCTTCCTTTTGCCCCCTGAATTCCTCTAGGGGCTGGGACTGAGTCTTAAAAACTTTACAATTTTAGAGATTAAGACTTAAAAATGTTGAGTGTTAGAAACATCAGAAGTGAGGATGCAAAGGGCTGTCCTTCTGAACGGATGGAAAATTTATATAGTAGGGATGATTCTATTGCTTAAACAAGTGTCTGCCCCATGACCCTTCTATTCGGATTGCTGCTTAAGAGGCTTGTTTGACTCTAATGTTTTTTGTCATTGCCAAGCCAACTTCTTTTAGCCTTTCAGGGAGAAGAAAAGGAAAGTCTTGCTCACATTTTGAGGAGTATTTGAAACCTACCGTTGCCTCAAGCTTTAGCTTCCTGTGCTGTGTGGTAGAGTGTCTGATGATGAAAGCTTTCTATTTTTGTCTTGTGAATGTAGCTCATGTTTCATGGGCCAGATTGTTGATTTTTGTGTGTTCCTTTTCAGTGCTGCCTTTATCTTGGGGAAGGGGGAAGGAGGGAATAGCAACTTCACTGAGATACTAAATTTAGAATGGTTAGAAAAAGTGAGGATGTATATCCAGGGTCTTTCCCAGTTTTTAGACTCATGGCACCTGAACAGGCTGATATGTGACCAAGCATGTCAAGTGGAAAGGATGGTGGCAGATACCAGAAATACCATTGCCCTTCACCCCTGTGAATATCACAAGTGGCAAATCTGTGCACCCTATGACACGTAAAGACAAGCCTTCTCTGTCATCTGAAATATACCCTGCAGAGATAGCTGTTGTTGGTGTGTTCCTATCTAGACAAGCCTAGCATGCACATTTTCAAAAGTTATGATTGATTCTAAATGTGTTTTAATTCTGTGTGCCTAGTATGCTAAAGAGCATGAGAGAATTATTTACATAAAAGTGTTCTCAGAGATGAGGGACAGCAGACTAGTGTTTTTTTCCTAGCTATGCAAAGTACAAAGATGATGTTAAATGGGAAGGGGAGAGCGTCTCTAAGACCTACAGCCTAGCTGTAAAATTAATATATTTTTTTTGTCATTCTAGTTGTCCATATTGGGTCATTCTCCCACCTCACTTTGCTCTCAGATGCTTCTATTTCCACATTAATTTTTAGGATGACGGATACCTTAATTAAAAACATGCCTGGACACATACTACAGAATGAAATACCATGTCTGTTCACGGTATGTTCTTGCTGTAGGAAGTCTTCTGTGAAGACAGAAACCTGCATACTTGTGTGTCCGGTCTGAAGTGCTCCAGAGCAGATGCCACCCTTGTTCTACAGGAGGCTGTAGTCCAGGATGCAGTTCTGTCTTCAAACTCCGGCCAAGAAGTTCTATGGCTCAGTGTTCCCCCTCTCTCTTCCTCAGCTGTTCACTGCTATTCCTTTCTAACCCTCCAGTGTAACTCCTCAGCAAGCGGGAGAAAAAACGGCCTAGGCTTCTTCTGGCAGAACTCATGTTAGGTGCATGCTACCGGATATCACCTCCTTCTGAACACTGGCATGCCCAGACAGCATTCCACACTGTGGATGGCTAAGATCCCCTGCAAAATCATGCTGTTTCATTACAAAATAATTAGTGTTGTTGACATTTATAGTAGGTGCTGCTTTTTGTGATGGTGCACCCAAACTACAGCTCCAGAGTCCAAGTGACTAAGATGTTCTGTACCGCGCTGTCCTGTTCATTAGGAATTGGCTAGCACCAATAGCATATTTACAGTAGGTCCTACTTTTTGTGATGACATTATCCAAACTGCTGTCTGTGGAGCCAGGTGTCAAGTTCTTTTTAAAAAAAAATCACCTTGGCACTGCTGACAGAAGACAGCAGCTTCCAGGTAAATCTGCTGGCATGTGTAAGGAGAGTTCAGCTTGTGTGTACTTTCAGCAGCAGCAGCTCCTTCTCAGACCCTGCATGTGTGGTACAGAAAGAAGAGCTCAGCTGCTCGGGCAGTCTTTCCCGCTGGGAGAGGTGGTGTCCTGTAGAAAAAGCTGTGTCTCATGTGAAAGCATCTGGGAAGCCTTTATTCAGCTTCTGAAGTGAACCTAATTTTCTAGAAAGCAAGAGCTGCACTAAAGCACATGCATTCATCAGAGGTTTCCTTGCTTTAAGTGAGTGAGAAGATCCACCATGATTTTTTGGTGCATTTTCTATGACAAACTCCGAAACTCAGAAGGTGAGAGTAGAGTACAGAGGATGAACAGTGAAACTTTGTATGAGAGCTAACTTGATGTTTGTTTAGTGATCCTGTTACCCCAAAAGCAGGGCCATTTACCCGGTGTGCAGTGGGCCGGTGCACACCCAGAGCAGAGGTGTTGTATTTAATCAGTGTATGTGCAAAGATGGGTGCTAGGTGGTAATTCCACAAAGCCAGCACACCACACAGAGGAGCCACAAAGTATTTGTCATGCCCCATGATTAGTAAGAACACACCTTAATTTACACTCAGTGGTCAGTAATTACCTTCCCATCCACTACTGCTTAGATTTAAATTAGCCTCACTTCCTATGCAAATTAGCACATCTGGTTCTTACTGGTGTGTTTGTGGGGCAAGTCATTGGTCTTGAATTGGGTTGGTGGTTGCATTCTTCCCCTGCCGCCTTTACCTTTCTCCCAGTTTCTGTAAACTGTTTCTGACTTTGTGCTTCTCTGGCAACTACCCAGCTCCCAGTGCCCTTGGGGCAGGATGTGTCTTTCTATCAGGTTTTTTTGCACTCCTCCAAGGCCTAGTCTCCAGGTTTTCACTGATGAAGCAAATACTTCCTTATCTTTTAGCTCCTTCCTCTGACCACCAGATCATGTTTCCCAAGGCTGAGGTAACTCTCTTACTTCACTGTTTTGCTAATTGGGAAATTTCATTGCCTGCTGTATAACAAGAAGTTTCCTTGCCTTGAGTGAGAAGATCCACAGTGATTTTTTTTCTTCGGACTTTTCTATGACAACCTCTGAAACTAGGAAGGTGAAAATAGAGTATAGAGGATAAACAGTGAAGCTTTGTACAAGAGCTAACTTCATGTTTGTTGTGCAGTATGAGCTCAGTGCTTGTTTTTACCTGGTTACAAAAATGGGAAGATTCTTAAGTTTTGCTGTTTCATACTTGTAGAATAAAGGGCATCTTACACGGTATCCTTTTGATCCCGCTTTCTATAATTCGAAGTACTGTATGCAGAAGACATATAAAACTACATTTTAATCCAAATGACAGTGACAAAAAGGAGTATATGTTGGAGTATACTCGAAGTGAGTTGCTGCTTTGTTCTCCGAGTGCTTTGAGACAGAACAAGCTGGTGCTGTTATAGGAGACCTTTGTACACTGATTCCCCGCCTCCCTCTCCCTAGCAGCTTAGGAAGCTCACGTAGCCTGGTATGATACACGCTTGAACTGGTGTCTTGCTAAGCAAAGCAGGTTATGGTGAAGTCATTGATGGAAGCCAGAGAGGGAGCATCAAGGGTGCACTGCAGCCTGTGGGGAGGGTACAAATCAGGAGGCTTCTCCTGTGCTTTGCTCTGGAGGGACCATGCTTGTGTGGAAGTGACTGGCTGTGGGCACAGGCAGTCTGTGAGCAACTGTCTCTGTGAAAGGAATTTCAGAAACCTGGCTAAACAGTTACTGAATCTGGTTAAGCTATTGCAGGTGGATCATTCGCAAAACTAATCAGGTTTTTACACAAAGTGGGTTATGTCTGCCCTGCTTCTTTAGTGTCAGATGGAGTGGTTTTGCAGTGCATTGCATGCTGGTTTTGTTCAGTTTTGTATCTGCAGCTGTGCTATTTCTGATACAGGCCAGGATGCCACTGGCCTTCTTGGCCACCTGGGTGCACTGGGCTCATATTCAACCGGCTGTCAACCAACACCCCTGTGTCCTTTTCCACTGGGCACCTTTCCAGCCTCTCTTCCCCAGGCAAAAAGAAGTAAACAGGTCTGTGTAAAATCACAGAGTTTTTAGCAGTCAATACCTTTTATTTAATGGGTCCACCTTTATGACAAGTTGGAATTCTGGACAGAGAAATGACTATAGGAATCAACTAAGAATAACTTTAAGTGGAAACATTCACAATTGTTGATGAATTTTCAGTGTAACTTCATTAAAGAAAGCATCTTTTTTTTTTCATGAGGCAATAATAATGAGCAGCAGTACTAATATTACTGGATGAATAGTCTAAATAAAGGCAAAACCATGTCTAGCAGTAAATGATTATTTTGGTTTTTAGTTTAAGGCATGTTTGTGTTTTTTTGTTATTTAGTTTTTGTATTTTTTTGTTTGTTTGGTTTGTTCTTTTTTAGTAACATGCCTGAGCCTGTTTGGTATTGCAAATCTCCATTGCTGTTTAAAAGTTTTCCCCTATAACTGAGAGAGAAATCACAACAGTTCAGCAAAAATAAATGCATGAAAAAATGGTATTAGAAGCACATACAGATGAAGTGGTGGTGCAGCCTGGAATACTGGTGGTCTCTTTGTGGAAAGGAGGTTTTATTTCTCCTGTGTTGAAGACTGAGTTTTTCTAAAAGTTGTTGAGTTTTTGAGATAAGTTTTGCATTCCACAGTGCACAGTGGCAAAAAAAACCCACAAAGAGCCAAAACAGTCTGATGATAACATTTTATAGATTGTTAGAGGCATTTTAATACCCTTGCTTACCAAATGTAATTGCTGCTGATGAAAACTGGTAAGTTAATACTTAAGTGACCCAAGGCGAACAACTTTGAAACAAGCCCATTCCTGATGTTTTCAGTTTTAGCAGATACCTTGTTTCAGACAAAACTTCAAATACAATACCAATGACTCATGGCCAATAGCTAGAAGTGTTTTGTTGTTCCTAAGGGTACAAAGCAATTTCTTTTATGTTTCAGGCAGTGAGTCATGGCTGAAAAGCATGTCTGCAGTCTTCTAAAGGTAAATTGGCTACAGTGATTGTACGGACAACATCTGGTGTTCCTGCACCGTTAGTTATTTTTGGGGAAGGACTCTGTTTTGCAATGGTGGATTTGCTCAAAAGGCAACCAAGTGGTTCATAAGGTTTATTCTGATGGTGTGTTTGACCTCTGGAGTGACTGGTGACAAAGAACTGTGAGCTTCCACAGTTTGATACTGGTTATGGACCAATCATACCGTTGATGGTTATGATTTCATTACAGATGAGGCATGGGATTGTGCAGTGAGCTGATAAGGCCTGGCCTAGTTCCATGTGCTCTCCTGTTGTGCACATACCAACATGTGCAGAGTGCAGACCTCTTGACTTCTCAACTAGGTCGACTGTGCTCTGTCCTACAGTCTTGTGGGATATCCAGCCTGTCCATCAGACTAGCTCAGCATCTGTGCTGTTAATTAGTGTCTGTGTGGTTTCTTCTTGCATTTAAGGTAAAAAGTAAGTGCCTTACCTTCCCTGTGAGCTAACCTGAGAACACCTCAGCCTTATGACATTACAGATCCTTCAAAAAGAAAATGACCTATTTCCCTGGCAGTAAGAGGGTGTCAGCACTTACTCTAGTGCAGTAGCTATGGATGTGGGAGGGAAGCATTGTTCTCACCTGCTCTTCCAGGTGAAACACTTCTACCTGCACATAGTTGGCAGTGGCAATTGTTGATTTGCCTGCCTGCAGGTCTGAAGTTGTTTCTTCCCGTGTTGGAGGGAGTTTTATGCTCTGGGATAGGTATTCTGGCTGAACGTATGACTGCCTCTCTGTGCTACCCTCAAGACCAAAGGTGAGGAGGGCATTTCAGCTTCCCAAGCTGCCTTGCAGGAGGTTTCTCTGGTTTTGGTAACATCTAGATGGCAAAGGTGTGGGGATTCTCACAGGTGATTCCAAGTCAGGGGTGGAAGAGTGTAGCTGATAGCTGGCATGTCTTTGCAACTTCTCCCTTGAGGGGCAGCCCTTTGCTCAGGGCAGCAGGCATCAAATGAGCAAAAGGATGGAAGTTCCCTGGCCTCTGGAGTGCGAGCATTTCACGGTTTGTGGGGAAACTGGGGAAGTGACAAGGTTCTCTGGTGTCGTCTTTCTCAGCGGCATGGATGTGATAGTGGGAAGGGTGTGGACTGCAGCTGACTTCCCCAATGACTCTGCCTGTCTGCTGACAGTGTTGTAGATGGAAGATAAATTGCTCATCATTGCAGTCTGACAGCTGCCTAGAGAGACGAACAGGATTAATTCCTGAAGTTCTTTCGTAACTGTTTCATTTACTTGGGTGGATGTTCACCACTGAATTTCTACCTGCTTTACAGAATGAATAGTAATATAATTACCTGTCTTGGTTCATTTCATGTATGCGTAGCGTCCTAAATAACACAGCCAATGTATTGTTCTTTATCTCTCTTAGAAAAAAAAAATAGATTGTTAACATAAGCTGGTAATGCAGATTTGGTAGAGGCTCTTGCCTTGGGCTACAGCTTATCTCATTAACCTGCCATGAAAACAGTGCAGTTTTCCATCTTTGCTCTTCATCAGGTATATTACCATTTATATTAGGGATCTACAGTTTGTTCGGGGTGACAGTGGGTAGGGTATTGGTGTATTTCTGGTGCCTTTACTCAAGGCTGCTTGCTCTCTCTGGAGTTGGCTCTTTTAATGCTTCTGGTGATGGGCAGCTGTGCTGTAATTAAGGAAATGCCTTATTCGTTGGGCAGGGAGGTTTGCTTACATTGTATTGTGTCATTCAGATGCCTGTTGAGGTGTTACCCTCTGAATGCGCTGTAATAACAACAGGCGGGTAGCAAAACAATAGCCTGAAATAAAATACTTTCTGGAGGTGTCTCGGGGGTGGTTAATAGACAATTCCCGAGTTAAAAGTCTGCTCTGAGCTTCAGCCTGATTACAAAACATGTCTTGGCTGGCAGTAGTATGGATCCATGAGCCAAAGGGTTATAAACAGTCAAAAAAATCCTTTCTGAAAGAGTTCAGGCCCTTGTTTTGAAAAAGCTGTTGAGAGAGTATGAGGGAGGTAGAGTTTCTCCTGGGTCTCCAGCGCAGTAGTTTGATAATCGCTTAGGTAAGTGGGGTTGGTGGTATATATTTGTTGATTCGGACTTTGGATATGGGGTCCCAGGAGAGGGGCCAGGGGGCTGTGGGCACCACGGGCTGGGACTGAGTCTGAGCAGGAGCAGGTGAGGACCCAACAGTAAGTTTGGGAGCTCAGAGGGGTGTTCTGGCAAGGGCTGGAGTGCAACCGAATTGTGCAGGCTCCAGACAGTAACGCTGTGGCCCTCTGTGCTATTTTTATTAAGATTGGAAGCAGTGATTTGTGAATGTATGAAAAATAGACCGTGCAGAATGTTGTGTATTAAAATACCTAGTTACAATCTAATAATATTTATTACAATCTAATAATTTATTAGAGTATTTTGCCGAGGGCGAGAGTCAGTTGAGTTTTTTGTGTGTCTTCTGTTTATTTGGGACCTTGGAAGGGAAAATTCTTTTATAAAATGAAACTTTATTACTGCTTACAGTTCTGGGACAGATGCTGTGTGTTGTCACGTTGCTCTCATCAGAAAGCAAACATAAATATAGCTACAGCAGTGTTAAATGCTGTGACTAACCTAAGATACTCTTTTACATACGGTTTAAGAGTTGATGCAGACAAGCATGTTATCTTTCACTGAAAGAACATTTGCTACAATTTTATTTTAGTGATCTTCAAGGGGTGGCTAAGTCTACATGAGAAATGGATTGCTACTTAAAGTATTGTGAAGAATATTGTAAGAAAATCTTGATAATGTTTTCTCCTCCTTCAGTACCAAAGAAGGCTTTTGGCAAAATATCTGTGTACTCTTTGTGCATTTTCTCCCTTCACCTCTATTTAATTGCTGATTACTTCAGAAATAAGAGGGCTATCAAGTCTTACAGTTTCATGTTTTTCCCTTTCTATTTCACCAGGTGAATAGCCAATCTATACTTCTCTTTGTATTTATTCTAAGTAGAGACGATGTCTTCCTTCTTGGTGCCGTGGAGGTTACTGTGTAGTGATCTCTGCTTTTTAACTTGCAAGCAAAACAAACTTTGTGTGAGCATAGTCAAGTGTAAGATTTTATTTTTTTTTGCCTGATTACAGTTATTATTTAAAAAAAAAAAAAACAGCATGAACCTTATAGAAAACTGCCTTAAGTGTGTACTTATCTTGGCTGATGTGATAGCTAAGTGGAAGCTGAAAGGGCTCTTTGGAAACCACTTGTGTATCTGTGGATAAGAGGAGTGCCAGAATTACAGCCAACTTGACCAAAATGACATGCTTTATGTATGTTGGGGCATAAGAACAAAGCATGCTACTGGTTTAATTTTCCCAGACTGGGAGCTAGTTTTACAGTTAATTCATTCCCTTGCTTCAGTCTCCTTGAGTTTGCTTTTTAATTCTGTGAATTAGCATCAATACATGTGGGAGGACATTCTCTTTGGATCCTGCACTAAATTATTCCAAACTGCGTAGAAGCCCTGACAGCGAGAGGAGTTCAGTGTCTGTCGCCTCATCTACCCTGTTAATGGGCTTTTCACTGTGTATTTTTGCACCTATTTGAAGTAGTGATATTAGTCTTCCAATTACTGTTCAAGCTCTGACTGTGCAATGAGTGGTTATGCAACGTGTCTGAGTTGCTTCCTTTTTCCCAAGAGCAGGCAAGGACTGACAGGACAAGTATTTGCTTCTACTTGCAAGTTAACTCTTGAACTGAAATTCAGAGCTCAGGATGCTCCGAACAGGTCCCTGATAAATGAGGACAAGAGGCTGCAAGCTATTAAAAAATAATGGATGCTGTGTGCTAGCACAGTGTCAGGAGAGTTGACCTTTGGACTGGTGCTTTTGCAATGTTCAGTGCAAATTCATGGAGCATTCTCATCTTTCATCCATTGTAGGAAGCAGTGACTTTTTTTTTATTTAATTTAAATTTTTTTTTAAGGTTAATCAGTCCAAAGGGCACTGATTGTTCTAGTGTAGTGGTTAAACAAATATATGAACCTTCGTGTGAGGGCTTTTTACTGTGCTACTTGTTGCTCCAGCGATCTGCCCTATGAGCTTCCAGCCTCTGTTTCTCCTTCTGGGGCCCCCACTGTGCCTGTGCTGCTGCTCTTTGAACATGAGCAGCTTTGCCAGGTCTATCAGCAGAGGCATCTCCAAATGAGGCATCTGTGTCTGGTAGGATGTTTGGGGATGAACTGCAGGTGGTCACTACTGGAGCAGAGAGCTGCCAGGGCTCCATCTCTGTACCTGAATCACAGAATGACTCAGAGTCATCCAGCTGTGGTGCTGACTGGCTTGTTTAGATGCTTAATTACCTTGCCCTCCTCTTCTGCTCACTCCTACAATAATGATACCTGTCTTATGTCTGGTCCTTTCTAAAGTTAGGCTAGGCTTCTCTTCTCTCTTTGGGGGTTTGTCCTGTTGATGAGAAGCAGAAGGGTGGCAATTAAAATCATGTAACTTCTCCAGCTCTGAGGGAAGATTGTCGTCCTGATCTGCAATGGCCAGCAAGCTCTGCCTGAGCCAGCTGTGCCAATTTTAGGAGGTTTCCATTTCCCTTTGGCAGAAGTTACCACTGTCCTGGACAGGTCTGTGGCATGGCCATGGCTACCAGCATCAGGTGCGGAACTGCTTCAGTGTGTGGGCCCATGCTTCCTCCCCTCCCCACCTGGATGAGCAGCTGCATGGCATCACAAGTGCCATGAGGTGTGATGGAACTACGGGGAGAGTGGGCCCAGCGTCCTGGGGACAGCCCTGTGGTGACGCTGGATTAGCTCTAGTACACAGCACTAGTGTGCGTGTGCACAGAGGCTTTACACTTCTAACTGATTTCCCTCACTTTCTTTCCTGCTTTGTGTAAGCGTGACCTACAACATGGAGTGCCAAGGCAGGTGACAGTTTTCCCTTGCGCTGGAAGCAGTTTTATGTATTATTGCAGGCTATGAATTTTATTTCCTTCTTTAATTAGGAGATTTTTCATCTTGGGTTGAGCGATTTAGATTTCCTGCTGCGTGTCAATGGTTTAGTGGATGTGGTTGGATCTTGGAAGAGAGTGGTTCACGCGCATGAAGAAGGAGGAGGTGGATCCTGCTTCTAGTACTGGTGGATCATCTTCAAATATTCCTGCATGACTATGGTTAGAAAAAAAGGCAATGTATATTTGTGTAACTGTTGTAAAGCTTGCTGGTTTTTTCTTCAGTATCCCAAACTGTGTGTAGCTATTGCTTCCCCTCTCCCCACGTCTGCTTTACTTTATAACTAGGGTACGACTGATACTCCAGACTTTTTTTGTATTTGTGATATATAAATTCACTGACTGTTTTTTGATAACAAAATTGGCTTCTGAAGCAATGCCAGAAATATGCCGGTTCTATGGACTGAGATGGAATTAACTATTATTTTTAGCTTAGTTTTGTATTTTAAAAAGACATTAGCTTCTAAATCTTATCCTTTCATAGTTTTCAGAGAACTTCACGTGTTTGTAATTGGAAAAGATCTCTTGTCTAGGAATTGGCAAATTAAACACAAAAAAAACCAACAGTATAGTTTTGTTGTTTCCTTAAAATTGTTTATTACCTTTTATTTGTAGTTTCTCTGCATTTATTGCAATGAAACAGAAAATACTCGAATTAATGCTCCGTTACAAAAGCAGTACGTGGGCATATAAGTCACAGGAGTGTATGCATTGCAAGGGGTGGTATTTTGAACTAATAATTTGCAATAGAAGGGCACTGTCTGTTTTAAACAAAGCATGGCTTTGTAGCTGTCTATACATTTGCTTCTGAAAGCAGATACGTTTATAATATCAACAGAGTGGATTTAGAGAATCAAAACATCTTCCATGGTAAAAGTGACCTGGAAAGAAGTGTTTTCATACAGTTCTATGTTGTCACTGTTTTTCATTCACTACATACGCACACATCCCTGGCTGATTTAGTCTTTGTTGGTTTCAGAAGCTCCCTGGCTTTTCAGTAAGAATTATTTAAGTGTCCCAGATCTGCCAATTATGAGCTTCTCAAGCTCTGGGCACAGGAGCAGAGGGGCGAACCTCGGGGCAGAAACCTGGTGCAGACAGCACTGAAGCAGCTGCAGACAAAAGGCCAGGCTGTGCATTTGATAACTAAGAATTGAGTGCACTGAGACTGAAATGTAGGCATATGAAAGGTGACAAATTTAGCCCGGGGTAAACTTGTCTTTGGGAGGGAGCTCAGTCCCTAGTAAGTGTCAGGTGTTCGTGGCTTTTAAATAAGGACAGCTTGATTTGGTACTTAACCCTTTTGTGAACCTGTCCTCAGTCTCTGCAACCCACAGACATTTGGGTTTCTCTGGTCACATTATCCATTTCCACTTGGGGGCAACAAACAAAACTGGGTGAAATGTTGACGATATGGTGCATTTCCCCTGGATTTCCAGGCCAGTGGTGATCCAGATGAAACCATGGGTCTTAAGAGAATGATAGATATCTGGAGATCATGGCCACATCAACTCTAGGTGTATGTGAACTCGGTAGCCAAACTTAAACATGGCTTGCCTGAGCCTCATGTCAGGAGTGTAGCATGTCTCAAGCATGTTGGCTTACTGAGCATGAGCAGACCAGCTGTCATTTGTAGGCAGGCAAGCAGCCTAGATTTTCCAGAATATTCGACTTGCTGTGTACAAGTGCAGTATTTCCTCTTTCTATGTAGAGCAAATCTTCCAGAGCTGCAGTTGAAGAGGTTGGTCAGCCTCAGCCTAAATTTTCCTCCTTCTAGTTTCTTCAGTATCTTCATGTTGCAAGTAGCAACTTCAGACAGTATAAATAAAAAAAAATCTCTGTCCTTACTGGTGAAGGTTTGTGTGGGATGTTGTAGTCTTTGGATTGTTAATACAGCCTTCTGGAAGCAAAAGTGTGGCAAAGACTGGAAATTGAGTGAAGAGGAAAAATTCACATTAGTCCTTGAAACTGGATTACTTTGACATTTGTCACTTCTGTAGTGTTTACAATTTGCATTAACACATTTCCAGTTTGATTGCAGGGAAGTATCCGTTTCATGTTCCCTACCCCAGGAATGATACCCAGATTATGAGAGTTGAGGCTTGGCCCTGTTTATGTCTTGCATCACATCTCAGTTTGATGACCTCATCTTTTCAAGGTTGCTAAGCAACCTTTGTGGTGGCCCCACAAGGCTGTTGCAGCACTGGCCCTGTGCAGGGCTCCTGGAAGCTTGTGGTCTACAGGCTTTGACCCCTTTGAAGGGACCATTATTGAGTACCAAGTGTTTCCAGTCATCTGTGATTTATTCAGTGTGTGACACAATTGTTACAATGAAGGTCAACGCATAGATTGTGAACCTTGAGGAGGAGGAGAAGGTTGGGTTTTCCCAGCTAATTTACTGGGATTCAGAAACTTCATAGAATTAATTGATTTGTGCCACAAGTGGGTCATTGATGTACTTTGAAAGCACTTAAGGATTTTCATGTGGCTTCAGGAAAAGTGAACCTGCCTCTGCTACCACTGTTGCATATTTTAAAGCAAAGGTCCTCAGAATTTTTATTAGCAACCACACCAAGACAGTTCTGAAACTAATCTGAGGCTTCAGACTGAGGAGTTGAAGTTACAGGCCCTGTGCCAATATTGTTGGATGAAGCATTGTGGTCTTTTCAAAGAGTAGGCACAAGGATATATTAATACTAATTTTCAACCCTAGTATCTGACGTCTTTTCTTGAAAAGGTTATGCTACTTTCTTCTATCGTCTGCATTTTTAAATTGGGGCCTTAATCACATGTCTGTGTATGGTAATAACTTCTAGGGTGGGAGTCACCTCATTAAAAATATACTTTATGATCATGATAACGTGATTGTTTGAGGTGAAAAGATGGCTTTCATTTGTCCTTTTAAATGCCTTGGGTGGTGAGAGCCCTTGCTTTTTTAGTGTGATGAAAGTAGTGTCTCCTGGAGCTTCTTTACTCAGTCATGAGTAGATGTCCATAGAGCATCCCATTGTTTGTCTCCCTTGACCACTAAATTAGGAGGAATCTATACCTGAGGATAGAAGATATCTTATTTTCTCATCTAATTTATGACCAAGGGAGAAGTAGTGGCCCTTTCAGAACAGGTAGGAGCTCTGCAATGCAACTAAAGTTGAAAAGTCAAAATTCCACCACAGACACATTGATGTGGATGCTTTCTTCTCTTTGTCTTCATATCTTCATGTACTTGCTGTGTGAGAAATGCTGGGATTTAGGAAAGGGAGAGAAGAGGCATCTGTATCTAGTCTGCAAGAAAATAAAAAAAATGGTAGTGTAGGCAGATTGAGAGATTACAGGGCCCTGAGCTGGAAGAAAGGGAACAAGGCTGGGGGGTTTGTTTCAGTGCTGCAGTTGTGGTGGGAGGATTTGAGTTTTGATGGCTGTGCTTAACTGATACCATTAATGGTCTCAGTTGAATATTGAAGTCAATAGTCAAAGAATATGAGTGTTTGTGTGGGGGCAGAGTTCAAATCTTCAGTGTATCTGATGTTCTGTTGGGTGCAGTTTTCTGCAAACCTGCTCACGAAAGCGTGATCATTGACTCATGGTGTGTTTTGGGAGCTTATCTGTGTAATTCTAAAACCTTTACAGTGATTTTTTTTTTTATTAAAGTTCTAGTTTTACTTGTACAAAACTTCTGTGTTGATAAAAGTATCAAAGCTCAAGAAAAGAAATCATTTCAGCAATGATCTTGAAGATATGACATGGGTTGAAAAGTCGTGATTACTTACATTGATCAGCCATTCAGGCATTGCAGTCGAATGGTATTTGCCTTTCTGACTTGGGTGAGAAGACCAGCAAAATTGACTGAATCCAAGTGAGTTTAAGTACTTGACATATAACTCCGGCAATAGTTAATCAATGTTATTGTGAACCTAATTAGGCTAAGGATGATAGTCACATTAGAAGCAAATTTAGCTATTAGTATTTTAATACTGTACTTTATAACTGGCAGAAACTTAAATTGCAATTGCAAGCCTTGCTCTTACACATTGAATTTACATGGACTGTCCTTTAACTAAACTAAAATGATCTTGCACTACCTAAACGAAATCTTGAAGTCTCACCTGAAGTTAATAGGTGACAAGGAAAGGCAACAGTAGCAGCTGGAGTCCACCTTGGAAACTGAACATCTGTGGTAGCTTTTTGAAGGATAAGCACTTGTACATTATTGTGAAATATAGTTACCAACATTTGGTTTTGGTTTTGCAGTAAAATAAATAAATAAATCACTAGCATTAAGAATCAAAGAAACCACAACTTAAAGCAAAAGGAAATAACAGCAATACTTCTTTGAGGTGGTTCAAGCCGATTTTAGTATGGATTTTGTCTCACATTGGTTTTGAAACCATGAAGTTAACATGGTGAGGTTAAAGTTGTGTTTAAGTCTGTCTCTGTTGTAGGCTGAAGGCCTTTGGGGTTTTGTTTAGGTTTTTTTAGGGACTGCCTACTTTATGAGCATAATAAAGACACAAATTGTGTGTGTGACACACTGTGTCAGAATCAAAAAGGTAAAACATTGAAAAGATATAATGTGAAAAATTTTGTCTGTGATGTGTTGAGCTTCAGCTGAAAGCTCCCCATCTTTGTTAAAAGCAGTTCATCTTCAGTGGTAGGAGAACAACTGGGGTTTCAGCCACACTATTGAACAGATAGAGATAATAGGTCTGGGGATCCTGTGCTTAAAGGCATCCAGGCTTCTTAAAGCTCTGTCTGTATTAATGTTTCTCTCTGTTTTTATCCCTAGTGGAGCTGTGTTGATGGCAGGACCATGGCGGTGCTTGGGAAAACAAAAGTGTAGAAAGGATGTGCTGCAAACTGCATCCATACTGTGGTCAGGATACCTTCTGACTTGTCATATGCAAGGAAGCCTTAAAGTTCCTTAAAAGCAGGATAACAATAACATGGAGATCAGTCTAGTCTGAAAGACCTGCCCATGGGCTGGAGAAGCTGTTAGTTAGGTCACCTAGAGCACCTTGTTCCTCTGTCTCCGCTGCTGTTGGTAGCTGGGTTGTATTGCTGCTTGCAGGAAGCAGGTCTGTCAGCTCCTGAGGTTGGGGACTGTGCTGCCAGGGGCTGCTCCGGCTGCTTTGCCTGGCTGGTGCTGCTGCTCCAAGAGCCCCCTGCACCTCATGTACCCCAGCAAAAGCTGGAGAGTGGGTTGGCTTGGTCAGCAGAAGTGCTTAATTAAGCAGTTCCAGAATGGACAGGGGAAGGGCTTGACTAAGAGGAACCAGAGGCTCGTCTGGCTGGAGAATAGGGCAGACTGTTGCCTACAAACCTACCATCAAGAGAGCGAAGGCTGCTCTCAGATTTACTGCCCTTTTTGGCAGGCTGTACCTCCATAGGGAAAACTAAGAGTCTGTGAACTGAAGAGCTTGTAAATCATGACTGTAGATAAAATGATAAAGCCCAGAAGGATCTAGTTTCCTTTATACTTTTGTAGTCTGCACTGACAAGCACAATCAGTTGTTCAAGTTCTCAGTAGTGAAGCAAACTTTTAAAAGTTCTTTTCTTTGTCATGCTTGTGTTCTGAAATGAACAGTGATTAGACTGCATCAAGCATGTGGCCCAGTGCTTATAAACCCAAAATTTACCTGCAAAATTCTTCTGAGAAACAGTGACTTGAAAGACCTGTGCATCAGAATTTATGAAGGCTTTTTGGGAAGCAAGATGACACTTTTCCAATTTTTCAGAGGCAAAGGCAGTTTCCAAACCACTGTATAGCTGGCTGAGTGTTGGGTAACAGGTGGAACAGTTGTTATACTTAACTCCTAAGTTTAAAGAGCAGAATTATTTGTTGGTTTTGCATTCAGTGGATTGCAATTTCTGTTCTTTTAGCATGGTTTGCCATTTTTTTTGAAGCTTAATTTCCATTCAGCTGTTTGAAATCAATATCCTTCTTGGATAAATGGGGATTTTTCATCATTTTGTCAGGGTAATATACTGTATAAGAAGCTGTACAAGTAAACCATAGACAATATTAATGAGCTACATTTAAACAAGAATCCTCACAAACCCAAAAAATATTAAAATAGCTTTTATATTGGATGGGAGCATATTCATTTTTAATAATGAACAGCATTAGATAATTGACATCATATGACTTTTGAAAATCAGCAGAAAGAATAATAACCTTTCACTCATGGTTACTTAGTGGGTTTTGCCCCATCCATGCAGCTTGTACTTCTTAGGTGGACACGGCAGTGTGTGTGTTGGGAGCGCAGTGAAACTGCTAGTGTTTTATTTTTTTATTTTATTTTACAGGATATTGGAGGCAAAATTGCTTTCCTGGAATGTGGCAATTCCGGAATTTCCATCTAAGGGAAATTCAGCTGCAGTCAGCTGTGACTGTGCCCAAAGCCAGCCTGGCCTCTGGGTTTTCTGCCTGCTAGATACAGAGTGGGAGCAGGGGTAGGAATATTGAGCTGGGATTTATTATCTGGAGCAGAATTTCCCAAGAAGGAAATCCATCCAGCATCATGCATCTGCATGATCAGGGAGTGGGAACATTGCTCCCTCTTTGTCTATTTAGTTGCCCTGGCTGTAAGAGCGCAGTGCCTGACAGAGATGTGTGTTTTCCCCTGGAAGTTGCTCGCTACTCATCAGCCAAGCTGGTGGGTTGGTGGTTGGCAATGGGTGAGCCAGTAGAGGATGCCTCGACCACCTTCAGCTCCCAGCACTTGAATAAAGTATGGGAGCTATGGAAGATGAATTGTGTGTGGGGATGGTTGTGGGTGGTGAAAGGGATGTCCCTTCCAGCCCTGCTTGCTTGTGTGGGGACAGGCGTGTAGTTTATGTTCTTCCCATTTCTAGGTGTTTTAAAGCTCTGAAAGAAAAGAACTGTTTAACAGAGGGGAAATATGATACACTAAAAATAGAATAGTAGTAAAAGTGATCATCCTACAAAACATAAAAAGTATTAAAAAAAAAAAAAAGTTTGGAGGCTGGGAGTATAGTGGTGGCTTTTAAGGATTTTAAATGACCAAGTGGCTGGTTCCAGCACTTAAGCACCATTCCTCTCTTGAAAGATTGATGATCTTAAGATATCAAAATATAAAAAGATTGACTTGCAGCATACCTCAGGTTCTTAAGGCTGGAGTGGCTGTCACAGTCCTGTTATTTCCAGTAGGTACTTTGTACTTTACAGATGATAGAGATGGATAAAAGGGTTCAGCGGGGAGGAAACAGAAGTCAGATTGCACCTGAGGACTGCAGTGAGGCTCCTGAAGTGATGTAGAGGATCTTGAGTAATCTCCTTTGGACCTAATGGAGAAGAGGGTTTTGTCTTGCACCTGTGACAGTGGTTTCTTCGGGAAAGAGCTGCTTTGGCTTGGAGGTTTTCATAGCTCTCCACCCATCAATTTGGTTTTGTGATTCAGTTTGTATATGCCTTGGAGAGGACAAAAAAATTATTCTACAGTTTTATTAAGATGACATTGTTCTCTTGCCCTTAGGTCTTGTGGCTAACCAAGGTCAGTGTTACTGAGACTGTGGTTTATGGCAGTGGGCACTAAGGAAAATTGTTTTACCATGCTTATTTATTTTATTTTAATGTTAAACGGAGCTAAGCGCACTGCACTTTACTAATTGAATCTTCATTTAATTGTTGATAACCAAAAGGAAATACAAATTCTTGTAGAAGAGTTTCTAATACAATGCTTGCATTATGGATCAAATTGTGTTTCCTCTGGCCCTGAATTTTTTGTTTTATTTTCTGGTCTTTAAAATTCTGCATTATGGCTGCGTGTGACATGCTTACAAAGAGAGTAACCCCATCAACGAAGGAACACAGTGAAATGTTTAAACTGGCATTTCCAAGTGATGAAATTAGAGTAGATAAGAATAAAAGCACTTCAACAGCAAAATCTATTTCCAGCTGCTTCTGCATAGAAACCGCATCGTACATAGCCCACCAGAATGCTTCCAGTTTTGCCTGCTCTCCGTGCTCACAGAGAGAGTGTGTGGGAAGGAGGAAGGTGTATGGGTGTTTCTCCCTATTAACACCAGGGATTGGTAGCAAGAGGGTTTTTCTAAAGGGTACCTGTGTGCACTTTTTATGATAGAGAAAAGTAATGCGAGAGAGTAGAAAATTGTTGTACAGAAAATACTGGAGCCCGGGGCCTTTTGAATTCAAAGTCAATGGTATGTTTTCAGCCTATTACTTGTGTATCGGGGCCTAGAAATATCTTAAAAGGCTGGTACATGGCGAAGGTATCCTGCTGTGCACTTTGTAACCTGAATGGAGGCAGTCAATCAGTGCAATAGCTGTACAGAGAAGAGCCAAAATGGGAAAAAAATCGGAAAGAAAAGTGTATTGGCAATGACATGTTGGTGACCTATTTATGTGTAGTGTATGTGTAGAGAAGGAAAAACCCTTTTTGCATTATCTGCCTCATTGAGGAGTTCCAAACGAACATATGTAGTTGAGCCTGCACCTCTCCCACTCCCCTCCTCTACCCTGGCCAGGGCCAGCTCTATGGAGAGGACTTTGTATCAGTGAAATCCTACTGCTCGTTTCCTATTTTCATGACTCGGAGCAGGCTTAAATAACACAGTAGTGAGGTCTGGTATTCAGCGCTTCACAGCACTGTGGTGTTTTTGTTGTTGGGAATTGTGGGGTGGTGAGAGGAACTGCAAGGAAGTTCTGTAGTCTGCAGGAGGTTGCCTCACCTTAAGTGCTTTGCGTTGGACATCTCTTACCATGCCATGGAAATCTGTTCCATGACTGACTGGTTGGAAGAAGGGAGCCCTGTGCACGTATGCAATGTCAGCTGTCTCTCTGAAAGCAGCTCTGTGGCTCATGGAAATGATAGGACACACTGCAGAATTCCCAAGTGTAAAGTCTCAGGAGAGTCCCAGTCTGCACCTCTAGTTGGCCACATCACAAGCTATCTCAAGTGACTGGTGCTGGCGGTCCTGGTGTAGCTACTGGTGGTGTCTGGCCAAAGGTGACAGACACCATGTCTCAGCATCTTTGGCAGTCCCACCTGTTCTGGAATAGCTGGGTTATTTGCACACTGTAGACAGGGTTATAGTAAATACTCGTGTATGTTTGTGTTCCAGGTGTTACAGAAGCGTAGTTTGATTCATGCATCCTTTACAGTTTGCAGCCTAGGTTGCTGCCTGAAGGTGATACTTGGAGTGTTGTTACAGCTTTTGGAGGAGCTAACAAACAAATTTGGTTTAGGCAGGTGATTTTGTTTTAATTTGCTGATAAAGCTCCAAGCTGTGTTGTTTCCTCTCACACTCCAGAATTAGGAGATATTTAATCCAAGCTTCTCTTTCAAGCTTTGCCATTTCATTCTGTGCTTTGTTTTAAGCAAATCTCTTGGTGTGTCCATGCCTCATTTATTGTCAGTTTTAAAATGAGGTCACTTTTTTTCTTAACTGTCTTCCAGGGGGATCTTGTTCGTTGTTGCCTTTGAAGTAGAAACTGCTCTACATATTGGAACAGGTCTCCAATAGCTAAATAAATATTTCTCTTTAAAGGGTCCTCTCTAACTTGCACTGACAGGGAAATCTGAATGAAGTACTCTGTTGTGCCATCTTGTGGTGTCCCTGTCTTGTTTGGTAAATTGATCTGAAAGGTTCTTCTCTTCTATTCCCTTTAAACGTAGCAGATTTATTGCCAGCAGTTCTGATATCTGACCCTACTTTTTTGTAAAAACCCATTTCAACTAAAAAAATGTTTCTCATACCACCTTTACTATCCACAAAATATGGAAATTGGTGGCCCATAACAGATCAGGCTTGTGTTTTCAATGGGGTATGACAGCAGTGAAGACCAGTGAAAACCTGTACTCTGCACAGCGTGCCAGGTCAAAGGACAGGCAGGCAGGGTCTCTGTCCATGGCTTCAGCAAGGGGTCTGTTGTAGAAACTGTGGCTGACTTCAGGAATGATCATAGAGAAACACATGACAGGGCAGTCCCTTGTGGGGATGGTCATTACTTGTGCTGCAGAGCTTGCTCCCATCGTGGGCAGGAGAGAATCATACTGATGCAAGTAACAGCTTCCCTTACTGATGAAGGTCTGCTCCGGGGTGGGTTTTGCGTAGGTCTCTGGCTGGTCACACAGGCACCGGTGACTTAGGCAAGCCTGGGAATGTGTTCAACTTGGCAAAGGTCTTCTCAGGGAGAGAGAAATTCTGCATTTTGTTTGTGAATGCCAAGAACTGAATCACATTAACCCTTTCCTGAAGGATCTTGCCCAGCTACAAAAAGCTGCTTTAGTGTTGATCAACAAATAAGTAGGCACTTGGAACAGGAGTGAATAAGGTTTTTCACTGACTTTATTGTAGAAGACGCTTTAAAAGTAGCTGAGACCAAGTGATCAGAGTAAAATTCAGCCTTGGACAGCTGAGAGGGCTGTAGGTGAAGGTGGTGCTGCAAGCCCTGAGGTCAGGGCTGAACTGGGCTGCTTTGCTGGTGTCAGTGTTGTGCAGAGAAACCCACCGTATGGCAAGTTGTTGAGTTTTGGCCCAGCCTGCAACTAAGCAGCATGTGGCTGCTCTGTGGTGGGGTGGAGAGGAGAATCGGAAGAAAAAATGTAAAAACTCCTGGTTTGACATATGGACAGTTTAATAGGACAACCCAAGAGAGAAGAAAGAGTAATAACAAGTGATGCACAGTGCAATTGCTCACCACCTGGAACCTGATACCCAGTCTGTTCCTAAGCTGTGATCTTTCCAGCCAGCTCCCCCAGTTTATATACAAGCATGACATCCTATGGTACCAAATATCCCTATGGCTGGTTCCGGTCAGCCATCCAGGCCCTGTCCCCTCTCACCTTCGTCTGAAAATTGACTCTATCCTGCCTGAACACAGGACACAAGTGATACCACTGTGCCAGAAACAATGCCAAGGTTCACATTGTGCCTGAGCTAATCAGCCCTCCAAAAAGATCTCCAGGATGTCAGCCAGCCTCTTTGTGTAGGGACACTCAGTGTTTTGAACAGAGACCATCTCACTTGAAACTAGAATCATAGACTCATAGAAATGTCTGGGTTGGAAGGGACCTCTGGAGGTCATCTAGTCCAACCCCCCTGCTGAGAGCACGGACATCCTCAGCTAGAGCAGGTTGCTCAGAGCTCTGTCAAGCCCTGCCTTGAATGTCTCCAGGGATGGGGCCTCAACCACCTCCCTGGGCAACCTGTTCCAGAGTTCTACCACCCTCATGCTAAAGAACTTCCTAACATACAATCTAAATCCACTCCTTTCTAATTTGAATCTATTACCTCTCGCCCTTTCACTCCAGCCCTTTGCAAACAGGCCCTCTCCAGTCTTTCTGTCAGCTCCCTTCAGGTACTGGAAGGTGGCCATTAGGTCTCCCCGGAGCCTTCTTTCTCCAGGCTGAACAGTCCCAGCTCCCTCAGCCTGTCCTCATAGGAGAGGTGCTCCAGCCCCCTGATCATATTCATGGCTGTCCTCTGGACCTGCTCCATCAGGTCCATGTCCTTCCTGTGCTGAGGGCTCCAGAGCTGGATGCTGTATTCCAGGTGAGGTCTCAGCAGAGTCAGAATCACCTCTCTTGATCTGCTGGCCACACTTCTTTTGATGGAGCCCAGGATGTGATTGACTTTCTGGGCTGCAAGCACACACTTTCTGCTCATGTCCAGCTTCTTGTCTATTGGCGCTCCCAAGTCCTTTTCTCTGGGCTGCTCTCTATTTCCTCTTCCCCGAGTCTGTATTGATGGTGGGGATTGTTCTGGCCCAGGTGCAGGACCCTGCACTTGCTCTTGTTGAACCTCATGAGGTTCACCTGGGCCCACC
>JANHFX010024417.1:92130-121512 GCA_027560015.1 Chloroceryle amazona | reverse complement strand
TGTGTGTGTAAGTGTGTGTGTGTAAGTGTGTGTGTGTAAGTGTGTGTGTGTAAGTGTGTGTGTGTAAGTGTGTGTGTGTAAGTGTGTGTGTATATATATGCGCTCTTTATAGAAAAACCAGGATCAGGAAATGGAATGATTGATATCAGGTGTTCATTTATGGTCATTGGTAAACGTGACTGTCCCATACCTATTATTTGAAGATGCTGACTGACGGGTAGGGTGATGAGGTAATTTGAATTTCTGATGAACTTTATTTCCCTCAGATGGTTGCCTTTTCTCTGCAGAACACGTACCTTTGGTTGGTTGTCTGCCTGTTTAAGACAGGATTTGGTGACTGGTTGCATGGAAACATAAAAACAGTTGATGAACAGCGCAGACATCTGTGCAATGGCAGCATGATGGACAGGTGGTGATGGTGATCTTGTTAGATAATGGCAAAACCATTGTAATTTATCAAAAAGCTCTTGAAGGCTAGGGCTCGCTGTGCTGTACTTCTAGTTTAGCATAATAGAACACTTCTTAAAACTCCTTTTCTTAACCCAAGTTACTTAAATTAAAACTTGTTTCTGTTTTTGTGGAAAGCTAGAATAGGTGTGCTGCTTTAAAAAAGTTGTTACTTTACTGGTAACAAACGGCAGAAAAGTGACCTCAAGAAACTGCACCTGCTCATGGTTTATGTCAAAATTAAATTTTGTATACCTGAACTACTATTAGGATGGTTGAAAATGCATTTCTAGCAGGATTAGTGAAATTTATTGAACTTTCTAAAGTCTATAATAATTTCAAATGCTGCTCAGAGGCTTTCTGAACCTGAGAACTTTCATGTAACTAGCAGACAGTAAATGGTAGCAAGACAGCTGAGAACGTGCAGCAAAGACACTTTATTCCTCCAGGGACCTTTCACAAAAATGAGTACACTGAGAGATATCTGGTTCTGAGTGACTGTTATTACTTCACTTGTCTTGAAACAGTCCTGTTGAGGCATATCTACTAAACACAGATCAAAGCTAAGAGGGATGAAGGTTGATTAACTGTAATAACAAATTGCACAATTATCCTTAGAGCAAGGATACTACAATGGCCACTTACTCACTTCACACTCAGGTCCAACCAGTTCATTTCCACTAATCTAGATGTATTTATAGAAAAGGAAGTGAAGTACTTAAAGCCTAATAATTCTTGCTACAGTCCAATTAAAACATAGTTGCAACATTAGTAAATGTTGGATGTGTGTCATCAAGCCCACAGATAGGTGTATGAAAAATTTGTGGGAGACCAATTGAGATTTGTGAACATATTTCTAGTGCCAGTTTTCATTAAGTTTTGATTGAAAAAATTTGAAACAGTGAAATTAGCTGTCTTGGTAACTGAAGGGTCCCTAAAAGAGAGGCACTCATAGCCTTTTAAGAGGATTAAAAAACCAATAATAATAATAAAAAGCAGGTAATAAATGAGATTATGCTTTTTAAAATTTTGTAAAAGTTATTTCATAGTTTGGGGTAGATGATGTTTAGAATGTGTTCTATATTTTTGCTGCAAGGCAAGGACTGTAAATCCACATCCTGAAGTAGAAAAATGAACCAAAGCTGAACTACAGAGGTGCCATATTTCTTGGTATTTGTTAATTCTAGTCAAGAGGATTTTTGCAGATTGAATCTTTTTAAAAGATTGCCACAAAGACAGAAAAGGAATAATAAGCTGCTTCCCAGATAGCCTGAGAGCAGCCTGACTGTGTACATAGATAACATAAAGTACAGGAAACTGCAACCCGGACTGCTCAGTTAGAGTGGTTTTAATGATAAATAAAAGGAAATGACCACACTGATGTCTTGCCCTTTCGTTATGATTCAGTCCAAGAGTTTGTTTATTTCTGCATATTTCAGCTGTCAAGCTGTTTGTCTATGTAGTTGTGAATTCAGATCTTGGCACAGCTCCTGTGGCTCTAGATTTGTCTTCAGAGAAGAGGACTTTTCTGCCTCCTTCTAAACGTCTGTTTGGATTCAGTGTATTCACCCTTCTTCCCTGCCTGTCCTGACTGTCGTCCAGATACCACATTAGCTTTGCCTGAGTGGGTTATTTCCTCTCATACTGTTAGACATGCTAAAGCAGTCTTGAGAGTATGTACCTATGTGTATCTGTCTCTAGACAATATTTTTAATATATACATATATAAATAAAAATTTTGTGGGCATGTCCCTTCAGCTTCTATGCTGCAGATTTTTTCACATCTATGCTCTGTGTAACTAATGAAAGAATATATGATGCTCTAAGTATTGTAACTAATGATTATTCAGTCACAAGAGTACACATCAGTAGAGTATAGAATAAATGATGCTTTTTATAGTAAAATTTTGTCATAAATTTTATAATAAACTTATGTCCTTGTATCTTCCAGTAAAAGGTCCAACGTACTATTCCTCTAATAATAATTTGAACCTGTAAGAAGCAAATGCGAGTCTTCTTTTAGTGAAAAATGGGATCATAAGATATTAACAGATACTTAGAGTCAGTTACAGAAATTGATGCAAAATAACAGTAGCCTTGTTCAAGGTTTTTTTAACCTCAGTGAAAAGCGTAAGTGCTCTTTAAAATGTTTGCACTAAGGTCACATTTTCTTTTTTAACTTTAGTTAGAACTAACGTTCAGCTATTTGGAAATCCAAGGAGTAACTTCCAGTAAACCAGGTCAGGTGAGTGTGTTCCAGATAAAAGATATTTGTTTACTCATTTCTAAACCTGTTCCAGTTGAGGAGGTGATGCTCTAACATGCAAGTGTCCCTGTCTGGTGAGCACACTGTACATTTGCATTCTTACATTCATGATACTTTAAAGTCTTAATGATAAGAAATTAAAGAGTCAATTTTAAGAATGTGTTCTGCAGGTGGAATGATGATAAGAAATAATTATTTATTTATTTTTTTTTACTAATTCAATATAGTACAAGTTTTCATTGTCTCATAAGTGAATATTTCCTCAGAGATGATAAAACAATGGCTGCTGGTATATAATCATCACTATGTAAGCTTGATGGGCTTCTGTGGTTTATACCTTTATGATGAAGCCAAAAGCTACTGCTTGCATTGCAGGCAGAAATGATTTGCTTCCAGCTATTCTTGGTACTATTACTGTATACAACACAAAGTGTGTTTGACAGCAAGTTATGTCCCCAAAAAAATGAATGTCAAAGAGAAGGCACTGAAAAGAAGAATGCCTTGAATACATTTTTCATTCATAAGGTGAATGTGTTTGACAAGATTTGACAGTTCAATTGTATCTAAGTCTTCATGTGTTCCACATGTGTTTGGCTTTTAAAAAAACTCCGTAAAAAAGGAACGTCTGACACTTTATTTGAACTCTAAAAAAGCTCTTATTGTGTTTAAAATGTCATCTTTTAACCTGGCTTTTGAAGCTTTCCTTAAAGGGAAAAAAAAAATAATCCAGATGTTCACTATTTTGATGGAAAGACATTTAGTAAATTCTGTGTATGTTTTTGTGACTATTTATTTAAGGTACTAAAATGCCATGGCAGCTAATGCTAATTATTCCTGGAGGCACAGACAATCATTGTTGTAGCAGGGTTTGCAAGGGCTATTTTCAGCAGCCTTGCTTAGCATACCATTTTCCTAAAATATTTTTCAAGTTTTTGCACGTTTACATTATTTTGTGTTTTAAATGTGTAAGGCTTATAGCTGAAGGCAGGCAGAATCCTAGATTATTGCTCCTGTAGACAAATGGTCTTGTTGCAATTCTCTTGCAAGCTGTGAAGGGCTTCCCACTGTAAGATAAGTGAACAAATGCAGAGCGTATGATAGGGAAATGTTGTGTTAATGTTGGTGACAATGAAAAACAGTAGGAGCTTGACCACTCACTAATTCATCTTCAGGGAGTGACAGCAACAGGTCCACAAGGGAATTCAATTGGTGCGAAGGTTCTCAGTGTGCTTTTGGTATAACACAGCCTCTTTGAGGGTTATCTTGGTGATGACCCTAGATATGAACTGAGAACCAAAAGAGCTCTCAGAACCAGTTTCAATAAAAAAAACCCAGTTTTCTATAGAATATTGCACAGTGTCCTCTTTTGTACTGTCTATCAACACTTCTTATTCATTCCTAATGTTAGCTTCTTACTGTCTATGCACAGCTCCTCAGTCCAAAGAGTTTATGACCTGGGCTGTGCTAAATATTCACACCGGAGAAGACAATCATATTACATTGTTTCCTGTGATGCAGCTGTAAGCAGCAGTAATCTGATTATCAACACTCAATGTATAACAGAGATGGGTTGCAAAAGGCTTTATTTCCCCCCCGCTGAAGCACAGAGCCCCCAGACATCAGGACAGTTATGTTAGTGGAGTTACTGCTTCATCTGAACAGAAACAATATATTGCCATAACACTTTCTTAAATGGCATAGATCAAAGCATTAGAGCTTTTCCAGAGGATCACAGCCATTAAGACTTCTACTTTTTGTTGGAGGAAGCAGGCCCTGCTTGTTCAATAATTTCCTGTCAGGCTGCGCTCACTTCTCCTGGTGTTCTGGGATGAGTTTCAAAAGAAGACAATGCTGCGAAAAGTTCTTGGTTTTCAGAGTGTCAGCTGAGGCCAAGATCCTTTCAAACTTTTATTCCCGTGGGAAGCAGAGCACTGGTAGGAAAAGCACAGTTTGAGTATGGGGGTCTTGTACATTCAAGAGCAGCTTTCAGAAACTTTACCTGGACCATTGTCATGTCATGTCTTAAAGAATAACAGAATCCTACCAGCATGCAAAGCATTCAGCTGGTATTTAAAAAGCCCTCCTTTTTAAATGGACATGAGTTATATGATACCCAGTTCCTGTCCTCATGCCTTCATATTTACAGCTGATTATGGAAACTGAGAAATGCAGCATCTCCATGAAGATGGCCTCCTCAGAGGATGTGAACGAGGTGCTGGCGCACATTGGGACCTGCCTCCGGAAGATATTCCCTGGACTCTCGCCAGTGTAAGTGTCTTTTAGGGCACCTCTAGCTATAACAGATTGTGTGGAAAGGGTGACAAGCCACCAGTTTTCGTATGCAGGTCTCCTCACCCTGACCTCAGAAATGCACTGAGGGTATGAGAAACACTTTGAATCAAGCAGTAAGCTTTTATGCAGGTATGTGACAGAACCAGGAGGCAGTGCAGAGCATAGGTATGCTCAGTGGGGTCAAAAGAGCTTTTGTTTTGAAGGGTTGATGCAGGTATTTGGAGTCTTGAGTTTTATTTCTATCTTCTTGCCTCTCCAAACTCAGGTATAACTTAGGTTCTGGACTTTTGTTGTAATTTACTCCTTTCCCCATAAAAAAGCTGTGATATTTAGTGGGGCTTGCTTTTTTCTTTTTTTTTTTTTTTCTTTTCCCCTCGAAGTAAAATCTTGAGTTGGGAGAGGAGGGAAAAGTTCTATTTACTTTAAGTGTTTGTGAAATGAGATACATGATTGGGAGCCTTGTTCTTCAAGACTGAGACCTGGGCAGTAGTATATCATACAGAACTTGTGTGCAATTCTGTGCTGCCTTGTTCAAGAGGGACAAGGAACTACTGGAGGGAATCCAACAGGAGCCTACAAAGGTGATGAGGGGGCTGGAACATCTCTCTTATGAGGAGAGGCTGACAGACCTGGGTCTGTTTAGCCTGGAGAAGAGAAGGCTGGGAGGGGATCTGATCAATGTTCGTAAATATGTAAAGGGTGGGTATCGAGAGGATGGGGCTAGTCTCTTTCAAGTGTTGCCCAGAAACAGGACAAGGGGAAATGAGTACAAACTGGAACACAGGGATTTTCACCTTGACGTCAGGAAAAACTTATTTTCTGTGAGGGTGATGGAGCACTGGAACAGGCTGCCCAGAGAGGTGGTGGGGTCTCCTTCTCTGGAGACTTTTAAAACCAGCCTGGACATGATCCTGGGCAACCTGCTCTAGGTGAACGTGCTGTAGCAGAAGGGTTGGACCAGATGATCTCCAGAGGACCCTTCCAATCCCTACCATTCTGTGATACTTTCCATGGTCTATCTGCCTTCTTGGATCATACATCTCTATTTTTTTAGCTGTGCTTCCTTATGCATTGTTCTTGCCTTTGTTTCCTTGTATCTGTGCCTCTGAATTCTGTCATCTTGCAGTAATCTCAGTAGTTTTTCTTCATTCTATCTCTTCTCTCTGTCCTTGTCTCATCACTCTCTACCACATCATGCAGCCCTACTATTACTCTCTTCAGGTCCTGGTTTTCAGCAATATTAGGGAAAGTGGACTATGCAAAAGAATTTTCCAGGACACATGGGTTTTTCCAAGTGAGATTTTGTAACAGATACCAGATGTGAGCAGTCAGGCTATATTTATGTGTTTTATTTTGGATACATGTCTTTATTATTCACCTTTCCTGTGGGTGGAATAGGAAATCAAATTCATAATCTTGGGCTGGTAGTTTCTTTTCTTATCTTCCAGTCTATCTTCCGTGGCAGTGTTAACTGCCTTAATGGAGATCAAGCTCTTTCCTCAAAAAGCACATACACAAGTGAATATTTGTGAGTAGTTTTGCCGTAAACCCTCAGTAACAATGTGAGAAACTTAGGCAAAAAGAGCAGAGCAGAGGGCTGTGAGGCTGTGTGAGCTTGAGAACTCTACATGTGAACTATACACTGGACTTTCTTGAGAGATTTGCTGGAACATTTGGTGTAGCTGTATGGAGAGCTTGTCTCCTAGAAAATAAATAAAATTGCTTGCTCTCCACTTGGATGGCATTACTTTCCAAAATGAAGGCTTTGGAGTTATTCAGATTATTATTACTTCAGAGTTATTCAGAAAGGGAGAAAGAGGTTTCTCACATTAATATTTTTTATTAATTATTTCTCTCTGTTTTATGGAATTCTGAAGTTTATGAGGTAGTCCTGCAATTCAGCAAAACAGCTTCATTTCTGAAAAGATAGGAAGGGATTGTGTTTTTGTTTAGGGGAGGAAGAACACTACAAAATTATGAGATTGGAGGTCGATATCTAAAGTGCAGCTTAGAGGTCACATGTAGCTGCTACTCGGCATGCTCTGTGGCCCTTTGCACCACAGCTCTTTTACTGCATTAAGACACTACATAAATAGCAGTGGTTTCAGGGTAACCAGTAATAGCAAGTCTCTCCCCTATTTTGGGTATCCTTATGTTACTCAAGGGCCACAAGTCTCCTTATCTTGAGTCATCCTGTCATAGCAAGTGGCTTAGTTGCCCCAGTTGTCGCATGGTTATCATTAGAAAGAAAGAAGAAAAAGACAAATAAATGTAACTCTTGCTGGGTGACACAAACATTGTGTATGACTTTTAGGCAGAGAAGTGACTGGTATTTACAATGGTGATTCTTAAAGATTTATGAATTTACAAATACTTTCAAGGCAATATTTCCTATTTTTTTATTTTTTATTTTTCCTTTTTGCATCTAGGAGGATTCTGAAAAAAGTAACTATGGAGCCTTCAGAAAGACTGGCTAATCTCCAGGCCCTGTGGGACAGTCAGACAGTGGCAGAACTCGGACCTTGTGGTGAGAATGAATTTAGAGGCTCAAGTACAAAAAGGCTGGAATTTCATTGTCAGGAAGTTAAATTCTATTTCTGGCAAAAGCTTGTAGAAGTGTAATTAGTTTTAAGGTGTAATTAGCATGGAGTAGACTTCTGATTGGCAGGTGAAGGCACTATTTTAAGCTTGCTTGCAGTATGCTGGGCAAAGATAGGGTAGCCTCAGTTTCTTTCAGCAGCACAATGGACAGTCTTCTGAGAGAAAAAGAGGGTATGTTTTGAATGTCTGGGTCTTAAAGTATTAAAGTATACTTTTATAGGTTTGTTTGCTTGTTTTCTTGTTATTAAGTTAAATACTCTCTTGGGTTGTTTTTAGGAGGCTTTTCGCAGATGTATGCCTGTGTTTGTGATTGGCTTGGATTTCCCTATAGAGAAGAAGTACAGTGGGTAAGTACCTGTCTTGTTTAGGAGCTCTTTTCAGCAAACTGTACAAATGATTTAAGAGTAGGTAAGTCACGGTACTTGGAAAAAAGCCCAGAAGTTCTGTAAAGATATATTTGGTTATGTATTTTTAACAGGATGTTGATACAATTTATCTGACACAAGATACCAGAGAGTTGAATTTGCAAGACTTCAGCCACCTTGACCACAGGTAAACAATATGCAGTAATCAAGCCAGTATTTCTCAAGCTTTCCTTGCTCCCCCTTGCAGTAGGGTTTGCCTGACCTAGCTGAAGTGGGATGGTCCCATAGCTGTTACTTGAATGTGTAGACTTCTGAAATGACCATCTGTAGCATTTTTAGCTTTCAGCACAAAGCTGCTGTTTATGCACAAAAGCCTCACGGAGAGCACATTTCACTGAGGAGCCTGAGAAGATAAATATATTTTGGTATTGGAAGTACTTCAAAAAGTTAGCAGATAGTTAACTTTTCCTGTGATGGAGGATATAAGAGCTCCAATTCAGCAGAGAATACATGCAACTACATCTGGTAGGCAAAGCAAAAAAGGAAATCATGAAGTCTTTATTTCAGCAGAATCTTTTTCTCATGGTGTACACAGCAGAGGAAATTTTTTTTGTCAGCATGTCAGTAAAAGATTTAAGTTGTTCAACTGAATCCTAGCCAGTAGTTTCTCCATTTACAATAGATGCTATCAAAAATGTGTAATTCCAGAAAGGAACTAATTGAAGGTAATTTTATATGAGATGCTGAAACTTAGATAAATGTTGTGTTTGGTTTATTGAATTTAGCTAGCTGAGAAAATTGGATTCTAAGCAAGTTGAATCCGAAGACGTTTAAGAAGAAATAGGAGAGTCTTAACTAAAATCCATCATTATACAAGGAAAATGACAAATTTAGGAAACTGTAAATAAGTTAGAGAAAACATTTGTTACTTTGGGAAAGCCTAATGGAAGAATTAAGAATCTGTCAGAGGTACAGTGTTATAATATTCTAACAGGAAGGCTGAACTTGGAGGTAGTTAAATAAGAGTATTTTGCCACAGCATTCTGTGCACCCATAGGCTATCTAATACGTAAACTTGCAAAAAACCCACTCAAATACTTACTCAGCTGCTGTGATGGGTTTTCAGCCTGCATTGAATCCCATGGTAAAGTTCCTAAGCTGTTCCTGTGTTGACTAAATCAGAGGTAACTCCAACAAGACTACAGGGCTGCATCTAGTGCGTGACGGATGTAGCCAAAGACTGTTAGCTTGGTTAAACCTTGCTGAGCCAAGATAAGGAAGGAAGACTATTCAGCACAAGTGAATGTGGGACAAGAATGTAAGAAAAGTTAAAGATATTGCAGGGTGGAGGTGCTAAGCAGACCATGGGGCTTTCTTGAGAAAGTGACACAGCTTCAATAAAAATTAAGTGTTTGAACAATTTATTGGGAGTAAAAAAATATTACTTAGGTATTAGGAAAGAGTAGATAGTGTTTTAAGTATTTAGAATATCTCCGCTTGTTCAAATGAGTAGTTGGCTTTCAGAAAATGGAGTAGTGAGTTTATTGCTTCACAGAAGTTTTTCATTGAGGTATACCTTACAAAACTGACATCACTGATGAAATATATTTGTGTTGTTAATAAATCTTTACTCAATGCCTCATGATTGTGTAAATCCAAAGATTCAAAGGAATTTTGGAGCCATTTACCTGCCCTGAAATCCATCTTCTGATGAGAGTTTCTGTGTGTTGAGAACTGAACTGGGAAAAAGGTTTTGGATTGAAATTTCAGGAAAACTAGATTTTTTTAGGAAGCCGAAACCTTATGTTATTCATTAAAAATACAAATTAGGATCTCAGATCCTACTCAGTTCAAGAATGTATGAGAGTGTTTTGCAATATATTGAGCAAAGTGAGAATGCCATACATTAGCAATATGTCAGCATGTTTTGAATTTTGAGAGACTATTGTGTATCTTGTCCACCTAATTTTGGGGATTGCTGAAACTATGTACTTGATGTTGTGGAATAGATCTGAAGCGAGGTAGGACGAGCACACCAGCTCTCTAGACAGAGGGCCTATGCATTGTAAAAATAAACAATTTGTGTTTTTCCTAGTAAAGCATTTCTGTTAGCATGATGGCATGAATTATAGATTATTTCAAGTTCCCCGAGTGTCTGACATTTTGAGTGCCTAGCATGGCTTGCCCCATGGGAACAGGACTTCTGAGGTTTTATCTGAAGTTATGTTGTGCTGTGAACCATATAATTGTTTAACAACAACAATAAAAAAAGACTCAAAATGAACAGGGCTAATTTAATTCAGTGGCATAATTTTCATCTGCGTAGCATAGGTTTTAACACATTTGGTTATTCAAAAAATTGTCAGAAGTGTGTGATTGGCTAGATTTTTTTTTTCTTTTCCCTTTCTTTGCACTGTTTAAATTTCTTGCCATCTTAAACGCACTGGGGGACAGAGATGTTGACAAAACGTGAAGGCATTAGTGAAGCTTGAATGTTGTTGAAACTTGGAGAGATTTTCTGCTTTCCAGAAGAACAGAATCTGTTTTCATTTTAAGATGGGACAGATTTACATTTTGTAAATCTTACTTTATTCTGGATGGTAGTTTAGTAAATTAATAAATACGAGCAACCTAAAGTAACTCAATAAGGGAAAATTATGAGAAGGCCCTGCTTTCGCAAATGGTTGTTAACGTTCTTTCACTGTGTACTGCAAACAAATTCGGATCACTGTTAGTATCCCATCTAGAATTTAATAGAATAAAGTTAATAAAGCACTATATCATTTTGAAAAGGAAGACTCAGTAACAAGTGTAATGAGGTTAGGCAAGCTCAAAGCAAGAGAAGGCGTTATAGGTAAATTCCTAAAGAACACTCATTGGTCAGTATCACCTTCAAAACTTTGAACAAAATGGAAAGAGACTGAACTGAATAGTTTCTCCTTAAAAATCAGGTAGTAGAATCTAATCTGCAGAACAGGCAGAGGTTCCACTGCCTCCAGGCACATGGGGAGGAAGAGGTTGTGTGTATGTGTTAGCAGTTGCTGTTACTGAAGCGTGCCGGTATCTAGGGTTCGAACAAACAGGGCTCAAATACGGGATAAAACTAAACTATTTATTTAAAGCTGAGAATTTGCAGATCGGTTAGGTTGGACTGTTTAAAATTATTCCTGTCCTGCCAAAGCAGTGTTTATTTAACTTCTTGAAAGTGTGATGGTTTTCCTAGTAACTCTGAGCACCCCCCATTCTCCAGTTGTTTCCCTCCAAGACCTGGTGAGGAGAGGAGAGAAAGGGATGGCCTCAGGCAAGTTCTGCCTGCAGCCACATCCCCATCCCTGGAGATGTTCAAAAAATGGGTGGATGTGGCCCTTCTGGACATAGTCTAATGGTCATGGAGGTGTTGGGTAGAAGGCTGGACTTGATGATCTTGGAGGTCTTTTTAAACCATAACAATTCTATTATTTGCCCTGCATCATTCACTATCAGCTGTGGTTGGCTGGTTGCCACTGGGTGGATAAACCAAAGTTACACCTAAAAAATTACTCTTAAATTCACTCTGCTTCCAAGGCAAAGGCACCAGCAAGAGGGACATCAAAGGCACTCATTCAGACCTTCTTTACCAATCTCTCCAGGGAAAGGCAAAGGAGGAACAAAAGTCTTAAGTGGACATTCCTTACTCTGTAGCATTGGTCCTGCCTGCCCAGCCTAAGGAAAAATATCTCTTAGTTGGTTTTCCCCCTACTCTAACACTTCACTTATCAGTTGCTGCTTTATGTGGAGATAAAGACTATGTCTGTAGGAATAAAAAACGATGTGGTGGACAGAAATAAATCTATACACTTCATGAAGCTGATAAAACTGTCAGTGTAAATGAATTCACCACAAGACTTCATGTGTGCTGTGAACAAGATGGAAAACAGGCTTAATCCTTGAAGGGCACCACACTCTAGTTCCTCTGCAGGAGTATGAAAATGGTCTATTTGCATGAGCTTCACAGTTGGTGGGCTACAGTCTTTTGCTGCAAAATGCTGCACCTTCTTAGTTACCTTAGTGATGGGCCTGTACTTCCAAATCTAGCAACTGCCATTCCCAATATAGCCTGCTGAAGGCTTCTCTCTATGATGTTGCCTTGTCTCCTGGTTTTGCAATGTGTTTAACAACCACCCTGAAGTGTCTGAATGTTTGTAGAGGAAAACAGAAGGGGAGACGGGTGCTGCTTGTTTAGTGCAGATCTGTGCCTACCTGTGCGTGTCCTGAATGAAAAGCTGGGCAGTGGGAGTATCTTATAAAAGGCAATGATTTTAGATTTCTCCCTTAAAAAAAAATGAGGCTTGGGTGATGCTATTTTGTTGATCATAAGTTCATGTATATTACATGAACTTTTATTCATTATGATGAAAGATGGGCTTTCTAAGTAGCTGTTAAGTCCCAGTGCAGGTATATATATGAATTTAATATGTTGCATCAAAATGATCCACCTGCTATGCTTCTAATTGATGTTCTAGTGCTCAAGAAATGATTTTGCTAGGGGCTGCTATACAGACATGACATTTATCAATGTCTGTTACTGGAGAAACTTAACAGAGGGAGAGCATATCCCATTTAGAGGCTTGGAGAGAAGAAAATGGGAATAACTTAGAATTTCATTTGTGAAATCCCTTTTATAATTAAGGAAGGTTTGTGCTGAAAGTCGCATTATCCTTTTGCAGGTCTCCTACTTCCTGGGGGAATTTAACTATAGAGATGAGACAAGGCGGTGTTCTCTAGAAGCATTCAGTCATGGAATTATATTAAATCATCAGACTGCCAAAAAGCTTTTTAGCATCATGCTAAATTATAATTAGAGGTGATTAAGAAGCTTAAATATGTCCCAGGATGAAGAAAAAGTAATGCTAACAATAAGAATGGCAGCCCAGACAAATTCCTGATTTAAAAATTCATATTAGAATGGATGTTGGTTGGCCAGTCAAAATTTTGTATTAAAATACAAGAAAGATTCAGAGTTGCTGGTGTTGCTCATTTTTTAGAATGCAGAGCTTTCTGCAGTGGGGCTGGTGGGCAATTGGCATTGCAAATGTATGGGGAATTAGATATGGAAGAACACTTAAGAGAACACTTAAGAGACTGTTTCAAATAAGCAAAGCCTACAGTTATATGAAATGTGTGTAAAAGTGTTTTTCTTTTTCTAGAGACTTAATACCTATAGTTGCTGCTCTGGAGTATAATCAATGGTTTACAAAGCTGTCCTCCAAGGACCTGAAATTAGTAAGTAATAAATTGAAGCAGTATCCCTGCTCCTACTATGCTGTGATGTGTTTGAAATGATTCTATAACATTTTTCAAGGTGAACTTTTTAAAGCAAGTAGAACTGGGCAATGTACTGATTTCCCCCCGCTGCTTAATCATATCAGGAAAATTTAAACTGTTGGATAGTTAATTCATGCCATGGAAACATTGCTGAGAGTCAGATCTTGCTACGATTTGAAGTGAATAAAGTTTGTAAACTTTGTTGGGCAATGATGGTAGCCCATAGAACAACTTCATTAGGTGTTGATAGCTCCCCCAAACAATATTGGGTGACTAAATAGGAAACTAAAGCACCCAGAAATCTCAGTTTCCTTTTAGAGGTGGAAAGAAAATACCAGGATTCTGATTTCATTTTTTTTTTCTTCCTCTCATATAAAGCAGGCTTTTCATCATAAAGTTTCCTTTCAACTTTCTTTCTCCCAGTTGTCTGAAGCTAATCCTGTCTAGTAATAAGTATGTAGTGATGTGTGACACTGATATTACTACATTTCCAGTTTTCTTTCTGAAAAGCAAAAAGGGGCAAATCTAAACAAGTTGGACTAGTGAAAAAAGGGCCGAGATTAGATGGCATTTTAAATATATCAAAATATACTATTTCTTCTAAACTTGAAAGTTTATAGTCACAGGTGGAGTTAGTGGTTTAAGAAATTGCTTTCATGCTTGCATCCAGAAGCTTTTATCTTTTAAAAAAAAAAAGGTTGACTCTCATCTTGTTTAAATTGATGCAGTTTTGTTGATCTGAAAGTGCTTTTGTTGCATTCCTAAGATATCATTTTTCATGAAAATTCAGTAGAAACTAGCTTATGTGATTCTTGGCGGGAGAGCAGGCAAAAAACTTTTCTTCTTTGCTGAGACATTTTACTTAAAATTATGCACAGAATGGAATTGGGGGATATTTTTAATCCTGTTATGCTTTGCTGTTAAAATCAGCATTGTTAAAAGGTACAATGCAAGTAATCAGTTTCTGCCTCAATGAAATGAGATAGTTTGCTTAGTTAGAAGACTGGCTGGTGTAGTTTGCTTAGAACAAGAAGTGACCATGTTATCTATCTGAAATATTTTTACATGAGATTTTTTGCATTCGTAGAAACTTTTACATGGAAAGCAAATTTAACTTTGTGAATCTTGAAAATGCATCAATTCCTTAAAAAAAAAAAATAAATTATCTATTGCACATTCCATTTTCAGTAAAAAATACCAGGAAAACATAAATTGTTGGACAGTAAATCTGTGCCATAGGAACACTGCGGGGGGTCAGTATGAGGTCAGACGTATCCGGAGGCCATTGAACACATTGTGCTTCACGAGTCCTGCTCTGACATTGTGTTTGATAGACATTATCCAGAGTGTTTTTATAGAACGTGCATGAAACTTTCCACTTGCTATCACACTGCTGTAGAAGCATTGTGATAATCATTCTGAATTATTAAAATATGGAAGGCAAAGATAAAATTGGGAAGATAGCTTACAGTCTTTAGAAAAAATTGCCATCTTTAATGTGTAAAGGTTAAAGAAGATTTTATGTGTGTGGTAGAGCAGGGTTGTTTTGTTTGTTTTTTTCTTTTTTGGAGATTCAATTAGTTTAAAAGTAAAACAAAACAAAAAACAAACAAAAACCCCACAACTCACAAAAAAACCCAAACCACCCACAAAAAAAACCCAAAACAACAAAATAAAAAAACAACCATAAAGCACCTAACCAAAAAACAAACCCTAGAAAATGTTAGACTATCATTAGAGAGACAGATATCTCTGGTATGAATGTCACATTACTGTTTTTAAAGGCAGATAATAGAATAGATTCAGCACTACATGATCATGACTGAAATTCAGCTTTGGGCATCACATGAGTGTTGGTTAGTGTGTGCTGTGGAAAAAAAAAAAAAAGGCAAATCCAGAAACAAAATAAAAGATTATAATAAAAGGTGATGAGGTACAGAGTTCACTGTATGGCTTTTGAATCATTAAGGTTTTATCTCTCTATTTAAATGCACACAGCAAACAAACTCTTTTGTTATCCTGTTTGGTTCATGGTAACTTGCAAATGTCCATGCAAATTCTAGAATACAACAACAGTAAGAGCATGAGGTGGGATTTACTTCAATGTAGATTGGGATAATTTATGCAGAAATATGCTGCCCTTAAGCACTAGTCCTTAGCAGTCTTTCAAGGACCTGTATCTAGAGTGCTTTTGGTCTTGGTTTTCTGTTGTTCGGGTTTGTGTTTGTTTTTTTTTTTTGGTTTGATTGGGATTTTGTTTTGTTTGTTTGTTTTTGTCTGTCTTATAACACCTTTCTTTGTGTTTCATTGTCATTTCTGGTCACGCATTTTTTTCCTTAGTACTGGTTGACACTTTCTCCTGAAGGATTAGCATGCGTATGAACAACATTTCTTTGAATATTGAGTGTGTTCTGAATCACAGGGATTGGGTTTTTTTACTATCATTATAAAAATTCAGCCCTATGGTTAAGTGGTGTGATTCATAATTGACTGGTTTTTAGTCTGCCTCTTGCATCTCTGAGTCCTTTCCAGAAGTATTCTGTTTCCACCTGATTCTCTTTTGGAAATTTCTGGTGTTTTTACTTACTCTTTATGTATGACAAAAAGATGGTTTTGTCCAGGATCACGTTACGATGTACAGCTTATGACTCAACCATCTCTTCCATATTCATGTTCTTTAATGCTGTTCTGTCTTTTCTGTGGCAGTCCACTGATGTCTGTGAGCAGATACTGCGAGTGGTGAGTAGGTCCAATCGATTGGAAGAGCTGGTATTAGAGAATGCCGGGCTTAGAACGTAAGTAATTCCTTTGAAATGTCACATTAGTTGCTGCTTACTCCCAGTAAAAGGGATGTGTGTTGGCCAGAATAAACATTGTAAAAATTTGTGCTCAATATCTACCTTATTCTGAGGAGCCTGTAGTCACAAAACTTTTATCAGGTTTTCCAGGTGTTCCTTATGGCCCAGAAGTTCCTTTAAACTGATATTTTTTAAGATTCTGCTTGGAGAGTTGGGTTAAGTGGAGCAAAATGCATTGGATAAGAGCATCAACCCTAAGTCAAATCACACTGTTCCTTTCTAAATATTGTTGCCATTAGAAGTATGAACACCTTTTTATCATTTAAAAACAGGAAACACTGTTTTGTTGGGCTTTTTTATGAAGCGTGTTATTCCATCTTACATATCACATTACTGTTTCATTCCCAAGAGAGCTGGTTTTATCTTGACCGTGGCCTGCAGTCTGCTCAAATATAGCAGGACATCTACATTAGCAACTTCTTAAAAGAAGCAAGAAAGTAGATAATTAAGTTTAATACCATACCATAGCCTTAAAAGAAAGGTACATAGAGGTAAGCCATACAATTTAATCCTTGCAGATGTTTTAAATTGGGTAAGCTGTGGTTATTAGCTATTTGCTTTTTCCCTTCACAGGAAATAGAAGCCAAGTTCAAGTTACAAAGTAGCCCAGTTGGATGTATTTGTAGTTTGTATTACTGTTAGCGTAGCATCCAAGGCCATATAGACAAGATAAACTCCAGTGCTAGTGAATTTTTATCTCAGTAGAAAAAGCAGTGGAAAGGTGAGAGAAGCAGAACACTATATTTGCAATTACAAATAAAGAAGGGAAGAACAGGGAAAATATTTGGGGTGCTTCACGTTGTCTCCTTTTCCATTGTTTGGGTCTTTTCCCCTTTTTTAAAATGGGGTTTGCATTAAAATACCTTTAAAAGAAAATTCCCTAAATGACACAGAAAACCTGAGGCGGAGTTTGGAATTACACACAAGCTGTCTGATCACTAATGCACCATCTTTAAGAGCTGACATTCAGACATAAGCACCTGATCTTAATGTTGTTTTTATTGTAGTATGTGCCACGAAATCCAGTGATAATCATTCATATTAAAAGATACATTGATTGTCTTCGCACATTGCCTACCTTCATCTATCACAGTTGGATTAACTGGTTTCAGTTTTAACAGGACTTGACAGATAATCAACCTGTGACTTTGGTTTTTATGTCTCCATCTACATGCACAGTGTTTGGCGTTTTGCCTTGATGTGTATCTGCTCTGATCAACATTGTCTGTCTGTTTTTGTCAAGGACGCATTTGTCAGTTTTGCCATTTCTTATATCTGCTTGCTAGGAGGAAATCCTGTTGTTTCTGGTTATCTTCCTTCACATAGCTTACAGACCAGTCATTTTGAATGAGCTGTGACAGAATGCCAAACCGGGGTTAAGAGTGAGCTACTGAGAGCAGTGCTTTGAGAAATAACCTGAGCAGCTACAAGAAAGTATTTCTTCCTGTATCAGTCAGTTTAAGCTGACACCATTCTTTTCTACCGCCAGCCACTCATTTCTCTGATTCTTTGGTTTGGGCCACAGCCCCAAAACCGCATGTCATCCTTCCAGTTGATGAGACAGCAGACTGCTGTGCAGTAGCAGTCGTAAGGACCCAGAACTAGAGAAGTGTGGACTTACTGTTGGGGAAGACAGGATGTCAAGTGAAACCCCCTGTCTGATAACATTTGCACCAGTTTCTCATTTTCCCCTGCTGGGTGGGCTCTGAATGTCCTTAGACCTAACAGTGTTAGTTCCTCCCATAGATGTCTTTTTTTTTTTTTTTTTTTTCTTCCTCTTATAGGGATGTTTTCTAGGCAGATCTTGTGGAATTGTTTGTCAGAGACTTCCAGATGTGTGGTATTCTTATCCTTGTTGAAATAGCCTTACTCTGACAAATATATAGGAAATTGAGTCTTTCTTTCTTTTTTTTTTTTTTTTTTTGCATTTTACCTCCAAGCCTGAATGTCCTTAGCTCAGCCAAGTGTGGCTGTGCAATGCATACAGAACAAGTTTGATGCTTTATAGAAAGTGTCAGGCTTACATCGCATGTTCTCTTCATGAAGTGTGCAGCCAAAAAAAAAGTAATACATTTTAGGACTTGAAAGAAAGAGTGGACATAGGAAGAGAAGGGATGTTGCCCACAGAGCACAGCCCAGGTACCTCTGTGCTTGGTAGAGGCTGCATAGGGAGTGGGGAAGCTGTATTATTTTCTTCCAAAATGAGCCTTGGAGGCCCATGTGCCATATGTAGGTGAACCAGTGCTTTCTGGCAGCAGCCAATTTGTTGTGCCTTTGCTAAGCAGTTCACACATACCCAGCGGTCCAAAAAGTTCTAGTAATCCTGCCTATATTGGTGGCAAAAGCTGGAGCAGAGTTTGTAAACAAGCCTGGAGGTGTAGGCAGAACACTGTAATGACAGGAATCTGTTGGGGGTAAAGGAAGAGGAGGAAACTCTCCATAAAGAAAGGGTTTCTTGTTTGCTTTTCAACTCAAAACCTCATTTTTCTTGGCTGGACATAAGGAACTTTGGTTTGGTTACCTAAGGACAGGCATCTAGTTCCATTTGAAATGCTGGAGGGGTATCCGCAGAGTGTTGGCAAAGGTAACTGAGGACCTATAGGAGATACGTAGTCTTCTGCATCAGCAGCTGGTAGCAAAGCAGGATACCCTGAGGCCTGTCAGGTGGCAGAGATTGAAGCCCAGAATTTCTTTTTGTTGAGTGTTTGTATTCACATGCTGCTTGTATTTTAGGAAACGAATAAAGAATACACTTCTCCTAAAGGCAGCCCATCACCATGCATTTGCAGCACTGGAACCCGTTCTAGACCCAGGAGTCTGTTTGAGGACATGGGGTTTCAAAGGGAAATTAAACTTTCCTGGAACATCTCTGTACTCAAGTACACCTTGCTTAGCCAAAAGCTACTGCGGCTGTTGCTGTCTGGTCTGCAGCTCTCAGTGCACAGGCTGATCTACTGGTTTTATGGTAGGCAAGCTCTGTCCTGAGGAAAGAGTTTGTTATCACTCTTTTAGCGATGTAGCTGGTAGTTCACCACCACTGGCCTACACGAGGTGTGAGAGAGAAGGAAGCTCAAGGCATAGTTTTGATTTCTACCTCAGCATCTAATTTAGGTGAAGTAAGAACATTGAAATTATAATCTCAGTCTAATGAAAGCACCCAGTAGGTATAGTCCATTAATACACAAAAGCTTCCCAGTAAGTACAAGGACAGGTTTGAGGATTTGCATTAGAGCTGGTAACAGCCAACAGCCTTCTTAATGCAAGGAACATGTCTCCACCAGAGTCTGATGGTGTGGTCATGTAGGAAAACACAAACTAGCTTTGAACTTAGTGCTATGGGTGGTGGTAGCCCAGCTGCAGCAAAACACTTTCAAACAAGGCAGCATTCTCGTGCCTCCCAAGTGAATTTGGAACAGAGGTAGGTCACATTAATACAGCTGCCTACTGTAGTTGGTTAGTTGAAGTTACTTCAAAGCTACCTGTGCTGCCTGGCCTGGCTGTTGGGAGCTCTGTAGAACTGATACACCATCATCTCTCTTGGGACACATTGCTAGGGCTGTGGTCAGCCAGTTATGTACTTCGATGCTTCTCACTGTAAAAAGAAGCAAGCCAAGACCTTTTCATCAGTGTACTGCTGTTCTTGGAGAAAGCTATTTCTGCTGTCTTACAAGGTCAGAAATACTCCTGATTTGTTGACCTGGATATGCTGCAAAGCCCATCTGTTTGAGTGACTGTTGGTAGAGAGCTACTGCGAGTGAGGGAGTTGGCTTGTGAGTGGTGGAGGTAGTGGTATGTGAGTTTGATTTGTATATATGCACCCACTCAGGGGTGGCTTGGAGGAGAGGAAGATGTGCTCAAGTTTTCAATTATTTCTGTAACTTCTGTTTTATATCTTCAGATCTTTATCAAAAGTAGTTTGAGCTTTGACTGAGTGCCCTTCAGTTTCTTAGGTCACAGAATAAATAAAAAAAATAAAATAAACCACTTTGAAAGATGGCAAATTAGCCAGATAAGCATTTGAAGAGTCAGTTACTGCTCTGCAGTAGGATGGGCCTCTTCTGGCTAGTAATCCCTTGACGCTTTTAAGCCTCTGAATGTGCTGTTGATACAGGAGATAACAGGATTCTTTCTTCTTTTTTGTCTTCTTGCAGAGATTTTGCGCAGAAATTAGCCAGTGCCCTAGCCCATAATCCCAACTCAGGACTCCATACGATCAACCTTGCTAGCAATCCACTTGAAGACAGAGGTGCTGTAACATTTATATGTTTCTCTTTCTACAAATGTAACAGGGGGATTACTACAAATGTAACAGGGAGCTCCATTCGGCTTTGCCTGAATAATAGGTTATTGTTCTGTGTGTAATGCTATTGTGTCTGTTATTCACAAATACCTATTGTTCACAAATGACTGAGAATTGCTATTCTTTTTTTTTGATTTATACATACCCATTAGCTTGTTGAGAAATATTTAAATATCTTCAACCAACCACGGACTTCATTAGACTTCATTACATTTCAGAGGTTTCTTTTAAAGGAAGATAGAACACAGTGGCTGTTGGGGACTAGAGAGTAAATGAAGTGGTGTGCAATTTTTAAAGGCAATGTAATCAGTTAAAAGATGAAATATGAGGCAACTTTGTTGCTTGGATGATATTTTCCTGATGGTTTTGTGGTTTTATTTCAGCCATAATTCCATACTTATTTTCAGTATTGAAGCTATTCTTTTTTTTCAGCTTTGTGTTAGCCCGTCATGTTGCCAGCACTTGGCCATGTTCAGTAAAACTGGCATAACTGGCATCAAAGTGCTGATGACTCCACAAGATCAAAAATCAAGCTGAACAGTTGATCTTTTCTCAGATTAGGCACCACTAGGCATGATTTCAGTACAACTCAAGTCATTCCCCTCCTTTGACTACCTTCTTTTCACCCAAGAGGCATTTATTTTTAAAATAGGGTTACATTCTTTCAGTCTGCAGTTGACCCTTCAGCACTACCCATGTGAGATTTCCATTTGTTTCACTTAATGCACTGAAGGCACACACTGTTCTGGGATCAGACTATCTTGTGCTCCTGTTGGGCTAGAAAGAAATAAATTTATACAGTGAACTTTTGCTTGGTTTATTTGGTCTGTTTTGGGGAAATTTTCCAGTCTCTTTGTTGTCATGATTCAGAATGAAAAAACTCTTCGTTTTGTTTACAACCTGACTCAGAATCTTTTGTGGGTGTCTCTCATTTTTTTCTGGTTCAGTGAGGAATAAAAGATGGGAAGAGTTTGTGTTTTTTTTCTTTTCCTCATTTGTATCTCTCTTCCTTTTGACTAGAAAAAAAGTATGAAAATACTTTTTTGTTTGACCCGTTCAGAGTAGTTTTTCTTATTTACAGTTTTAAATTTACAATACACATCTATTGCTTTAACTCTTCTGATCACCTCTTGCCTGCTGTTCAGTGCTTGCCCTCCTTAAGAATCCACATAATGTGAAGCCAATGTTCTGCTGAAGAATATTATTACAACATGCTGTAGGCCTTACTGCATTGTACAAAATTTCTGTTGGAAGCTGGGAAAAAAGTCTCTTACGTTGTTGATTCTGCTTTTGAAGATGTGTGTTTAGATTGTGTTATATGAAAGGACACTTTTTTCTTTAAAGGAACTCATTTTTTATCTTGAAAGCAAAACAAGTGACCAAACATTTGGTAGATATTCTGCAGTGCAGGGGCTTTTTTAAAAAACAAACAAACAAAACAACAACAACAGCAAAAAGCCACAACAACAACAAAAAGCCACACCAACCCACAAAAAAAACCCCAAAACCAATAAACAAAACCGCAGTCCCTCCCTCCCCCACATAAAATCAGTGTGGATACTTTCTTTGCAATAAATCTGTAGATTCAGGCCATTCTGTAGTATCCACGTGCAAGATACAAATGAAATGCTGAAACTAAAACTTGGAGAAATTGGTAGGGATTTTTTCATTATCTCGGTTTCTGCTATCACACATGCAATTAAGATTTGACCTTTTCATTAGAATTAGATAAGTTATGTGAGTACTTAAAGAGAAATTAACTCTAATCTCAGTGTGCAAATATTGCAGCTTTTCAGTTTAAGACAGATTTGTGTGCCTTGTGATCTGATATTCACTGAATGCAGGGTAGATTTGACTTTATTAAACTGAAGGGGCAGCAAGAATTTCACAAGTAAAAGCTGGTATAATGGAGATTAGAGTAAATATTTGGATTTTGGGAAAATACCTTTTGAAAAAAACACCTGCAAGAACTGGAAATTCAACAAGATTCTTTTGAAATTACAAGGGAAATAACCAGTGTTGTGTGAATTATGGAGAAGGACATATCGTTGTGCCTTGTTTCAACAACAAAAAAACAGTCTAAGCTCTTATATACTATTGAGTACTTATAAGTAAAGACATTCTTATTACTACATTAATGCAACTGTCTGAGGTCCAATGGAAAGTGTTTTTAGTTTAACTAAGGTGTGGGACCTGGCTTCAGTTCAAATACAAAGCAGTGTTTATATGAAGTGATTTACACTGAGACCAGCGTCTGAATTTGTGATTGCCTTTCCTTTATGGTACTGTCAATATTTGTGAGACTAACACCTGGAAAGTTTATTATCAATCCTGGCTTTAAAATCTAGCCATGCTAAAGCAATGGGAGTTTTGCTTCAGGCTCTAGTAGGATCAGAATTTAATCTCATGTTTTGTTAAAAATAATACAAAACAAACAGAAGCCTGGAAATACTCAGATTCAGAACTGTGTGCCTGGATGCAGTTAACTCTACTTCTGCCATTAGAGCTCTTAATCTCTGTTACGAGATTAGCAAAAATGAGTGGCTTAGAGTGTTCAAGGGCCTGAGTGACTGAAAGCTCTTTTTCTTTTCTGCACATGATTCCTGTATCTTAGAACTGGGTGAATCCTTAACTCCCAGTGCCAGTAAGATGTTAGAACTGTTATCCTTGGCTAGAGTTATAAGTGATCTGCAGATTGCTGGCTAAATGCAAAGAAGAGGTAAAATTATTTCCAACACGTCTTACTCGGAATGCTTCACAACAAAAGCTACATTTGTGATACCCTTAATGATTCTGATTGTACTCCTTTTTCTCCTCTTTTCCCAGCATAACTCTACCTTGATTTTGAAAGTATACATTGTGGCTAAACCATCTTAACAAATGTGGATAGTCAGCAACAGAATAGGAATTCTAAGGGCAGTTTAAGATGGATTGAGCCTTCTACTTCAGGGGAATTAAAAGACTTTTTTTTTTTTTCTTTTTTTTTTTTTCCCAATACTGGAGCTATGAAAGACAATCCTGGTTATATGACTTGATTAATTCCTGTTGAAAGTTGGTGAAGACATCCAGTTACCATTGTGTTTTACAATAAGCAGTGACAAGGCATCATGGGTCTAATATTTTGTAAACTTTAATAAAATACAGTATGTTGTTTTGAGCTGTGTGGACATTGCATCTATCACCAGCATTTACAACTTGCTTTTACAGGGAATATTAAAATACCCCTGCAGTATAGCAGCTTTCATTATCAATGGTAGGTAAAAGGTGGCAAAAGCATAGTAAACCTATGTATGTGACATACTGTCAGACTGTTTCATGTCTGCATATATGGGGAAAGGTATCAGCTTTTTAACTGATTGTGTTTTGAATCAAGTAAAAGGCTTTACCCCCTTTGCCATTTCTCAAGTGGGTTGCTGTTGAGGACTATATTTCACATCTCAGGTTAAGCCTGGGGTTTCAGTGTTGATTTATTCCTCTAATAAATATTTCATGGATTGGTTCCATTGTTATTTAGGATGTGCCCTCTTAATCAAATTTCAATCTTTTGCTTAAGTGGGGGAGATTAAATTTATAGAGTGTGGAACTTGGAGACACTGAGAAAGGGCTTTAATGAAAAGTGCTTTTTTTTTTTTCTTTTCTTTTCTTTTGTTGGATTTGAGCTGAAGTAGTCCAGTCTGTGTTGGCATCTTAATAGGTTTTTACTGTTTCAGATCACAATCGGTTGTAGCATTTCCAAGCCCTGTGTACTGGCTGGTAACCTGCAGGCTACTGTAAGGGAATTATGTGGCCATTACAACTAGGTGGAGATTTCAGGCTCTTAGGGTTTACCTCAGAAAAAGAAAGCAGAGTTAACTAGTGTGATTTTTCTCTCTTGCTTTGACAGCTCTTCATTTTAAAAGAAAACAAAAACAGTTTGAAGTTGCACATCAAGTACCATTATAGGGTTTACTTTTGTGGTTTTGTGTTTTGTTTTTTTTTTAATGCTGGGTTGGGTTTTTTTGCTGAACCATAAAATTTCTAGGTCTCCCAAGTGCTGACTGTTTGATATGTGTAGTATCTTCCCTTTGACTTGTTCTCAAAAGCATGTGTGTATTATATAGCTTTTAAACTACGTAAGGTGGCTCACTGATCATTAACAGCAAAATTCCCTCTCTGTTCAGTGGATGGAAAAGGAGGGATCTTCACTACATCAGTCATTTCAAAGATTTATGCTCATAAAAAGACAGGGTCATTTTGGGTCCCCACAGTGAGTGCAGTTCTCCTGTAGTTCCACCAGTGCAGTTTGCTCCTGGTGTGATTACTGGGAAGAGCTGCTATCAGGCAGCCTGAAAAGGTCCATTTTCTCTTTGCTTTCCCACAGGTGTGTCATCTTTGAGCATCCAGTTCGCCAAACTTCCAAAGGGATTGAAACATTTAAATTTATCTAAAACCTCCTTGTCACCTAAAGGTATGTTTTATAAGTATGGTTCTTTTTCTGTTCTAAAAGTTTCAGGCTTCCATCCTTATAATACCTTTCATTACCAGATTATAATTAATTTTGTAAATGATATACATGTGTATTCTCAACAGCATGGCGGCTTATTTGAAGCCCTGGATTGCTGAACCATAGGCTGGGTTCTGTGTCCCCTTCAGCACTTCGAAAAACTCTTGCTTCTGTAAGCTTTGGGCTTGAACCTGTACTGTAAAGGAAGATTGAATTTAGAATTGGCATAAATTATACTTTTCATATATGCTTCAGAAAGATAGCTGAAGCAAACACATCTAGGGAATTTTCCAGATGTTTTGCATGCGGTTATTTTATGAAACCAAGTGTTGCAACAATGACTATTAAGTGGTTTGCTCTGAGTAAAGAATTATTTGTTTTATAATTTACAATTTTCTGATTTTATACTGTAATTTAAATTTATCTATATTTTAAAAGCAGTAACATTGCTGAAACACAAGTTGGAAGCTCTTATGATTTTTTGCTTTGCTATTTTACAAATACTGGACACAGTGACCTCTTAAACAGACTTTACAAACCCAAGGTCTCCTGTGTAAAACATTAGTGTTAAAAATAGAAAAAATGCACCGACATTATTGCAGCGTTTTCAAAGATGTTGATGACCTGGAAAAGATGAGTGAATTACGGTCTACGAAAGACATTACTTGATAACAGACAAGAGCCATGCTCTTTTATCATTTTAATTATTGCTCTGTGAAGTGCAGATTCTGTGTTCATCTAAGCTTTAAGGGTAGACCTGAGGGAATATGGGTGGAAAGAGGGGGGATTTTGGTGTTTTGTTGTTTTTGGTGGGTTTTTTGGTTCGTTGGTTGTTTTTTTGTTTTGGTTTTGTTTTGTGGTGGGTTTTATGGTGGGTGGTTGGTTTGTTTTTTGTTTTGTGTGTTTGTGTCTGTTTTGTTTTGTTTTATGAATGTCTTTAGTTCTTGGTATGCTTAAGTAAATAGAAAACCCTAAACTGCATTTATTCAATCCCTATTTTCATTAAAAAAACTTGTAAAACTCTGGGATTGGGTTTTTGCACTGCTAACTTCATTTTTGCTGACAAGCAATTGTTCAAGAATCTTGACTAACTTTATATGTACGCTTGAAATTAGATGTTCAGGAATTTGACACAAATTAATGCAGTTCTGGCATATTCAATCATCCTGTGCTTTTCTTCATGTGATCAGAATGATTTCAGCAAGTGCTTGTGATCGTTGAGTCAGGAGAACACTCTGGCTACTCTTCTGTCTCCATAAATAATATGTACTAGCTTGATGAAGTTCATCTGTAAAACTCCTGTCAGTAAAAATGAATTCTGAATTTATGAAAAGAACTGGGAATGTTTTTAACACACTTTTTAAAGACAATCTGTAAACAAAAGCTGAGAATGTTTTCCAGTATGTCTTATACAGATCTCCCGTGAATCCTAGTCCAGATTGCATTGCAGTAACTATCTGTTCTCTAGAGAGTAGAATGTCACCATGAATATTGTCCCATGGCAGCTCCTTGGTATTCCTTAGAAAAGTATATGCGATGTCATAAAATTGGAATTCTTGTAACACTCTGGACCCGAAGAAACTCAGCTTCACCTCTTCAGTTGTCTTCAAAACGGCCTGTCTTAGCCAGTTTTCATTTAACTTAAGAAGACAGTACAGAATTTGTTTTAACTTCAGAGGCTATTTTAGAACTTGTAATATTTTTTGTGGGAAAAGTCTAAAGGAGACCTTAGAACTTGGATTCAGTGCATTCCAAGGTGCAAAGATTTTAATTTTTTTTTTTATTTTAGCTTTTCAGTTTCTGAAATTCAGTACAATCTCTGGCTGGTTTTGACCTTATTTAAAAAGCACTTTCTATTGAAAATTGAAGTTCAGGTGGTAACTTCCCAGCTGATCTTTCTTCAAATATCGTATCTCAAAAGTCTGTGAGAACTATTAATGCTCTGAGCCTCCTGAGAGCAGTAAAAGAGCATGAAAGATTGCCTGCAAATGAAAGTATGATTGCTGTTAGAGTGTAGCATGAGGTAGGTGAAGTTCAAACGGTAATTTATTGATTTAAAGATTCTGGTTAAATAGAAAATTCTAGAATACTCATACAAAGATAGGGCTTGGTTTTCGGAGGCCAAGCCAGAGGCTAATCAAAAAAATCCCTCATTCACATTGTTTACCTTTACTGATGTGGCTGATTTTGAGCAGTTGGCCCTTTTATAATCCAAAACCAGCAAGAAAGTTATGGATTGCTTGATAGCTCTTTTTTTTTCTCCCAAACTCAGACAGCACTTCTGAATTCCCAGAATTGGTTCTTTAAAGTATGTGTTGAATTGTTGACAGTACACTACATTTTTTTTTCTGCTGCTTGTTGTTGCTTATAAATGCTCTTGAGAAGACTCACTGAAGTGAATCCAGAGCTATAAGCTTTAGTGGTTAAATAGAGCTTCTAGATCCTTTAAATTTTCAAAAAGTATTTATTTGCAGTTTACATTTATAGATAGGGTGTAGGGTGTAGATTCATCAATGCAATGTTGAGATAAAAATTGCACCAAACATGAAGAGGCTTTCAGTATTAAAAGCCTCCAAGATCCGTACTACTAATACTTGGAAGCTTAGAAGACAAAAACACTGATGTGGGGTTTTTAACGTCTCTAGTGGCTTGCAAGCTTCTTGCTCCACATCCTTACTGGTAAATCCTGTTTGTAGTAGTTTTTAAGTGAAGAATAGATGTGTTCTGTCCATTGAATGCCAGTCCATCTTACACTGACCAGTGGTTTTGAGAAATTGCCCAATATTGAGTAGTAGGTTAAAACACCTGCCTGCTTCATAGTTCTGGCTGGGCACTTACAAAAAAGCCTACTGCATCTACTAAAGGACACAGTGATGCTTATGTACGTAAGAAGCACACACATGTAGTGCTTGAAAGGCATCAACGGCCATCTACAATAAATTAAGAAATTGGTAATAAGCTACAGAGCCCTCTGATGAATGTTAGATTTGAAGAGTTAGAAGTAGCCATTTCCTAATTTTGGACAAGCTGAAGGATTTCAGATGAAGAAAACTCTGGTTTGTTCCCAATGTGAGCTTTTTAATTTTAATGTGAAAAATATTTTATTTGTTCTGATTAGGTACTGAGAGTCTTTATGCATCTCTTGATATTTTAATTAACTAACTATTTTACTGAAATTACAGGCAAATATATTAATTGAAATATTTTTAATTTCTAGGTCTTGTCAGTTGCTTTTGAAGTTCTGGCAATTATAATTGTTGATGTACTTGTTCTTCCACATATACTTTTATCTAAATATTACTATTTGCAGGAAGACACTGCCTGAACATTATGGAGTAAACTCTGTTTTAAAAATCTGTTTCAAAATGGGATTGCACTGTTAAAGCCACTGTAGGCTTGGCAAAAAGACTTCTCTGCATCTGGGACATATACACACTGTGGCTTCATCAGGGCAGCTCCATCTGGACAAAACGGGGCATGCTGTGGCAGGGAAGGGTTTTGTGTCTGCCTGGTGATCTGCCTTCCTCTGCTGCACTACAGTGATGGGAACAAGAGGTCATTAAACATTTGTGTATATCTGTGTTTGCTGAAATTGGACATTGGCAATGTCTGGGCCAGTTTTGTCTGTAGGGTCAACTAATCTGAGTACTGACTTTTTTTTATTTCTATTTTTTTCTCCAGGTGTGAATAGCCTTTCCCAGTCACTGAGTGCCAACGCGCTGATCACGAACACACTCGTCTATCTTGACCTCTCAGGGAACGCGCTCCGCAGTGATGATCTCTCAGTAAGAGCTTCTTTATCATTTGGCAGTTGGTGAATGAGTGTTTTAATTCATTATAGAATCATAGAATAGTTTTGGCTCGAAGAGGCCTTCAAGATCATCAAGTCCAACCTTATTCCTAGCCATATCAAAAACACTAAACCATGTCCCTAAGCACAACATCTCCCTGGCTCTTAAACACCTCCAAAGATGGTGACTCGACCACCTCCCCGGGCAGGCTTTTCCAATGCCTGACAACCCTTTCAGTAAAGAAATTCTTCCTAATATTCAGCCTGAACCTCACCTGGTTCAACTTCAGGCCATTTCCTCTTCTTCTATCACTTGTCACTAGGGAGAACAGACCAACTCCTGCCTCGCTACAACTTCCCTTCAGCCTGCCTGGATGCATTCCTTTGTGACCTTTGCTAGATTATATGATCCTGCTCTGGCAGTGGGGTTGGGCTCGAAGATCTCCAAGGTCTGTTCCAACCCCTGACATCCTGTGTGTGTGAACATTCCTCTCTGTGAGTTGTACAGAGCAATAAGGTCTCCCCTCAGCCTTTTTTTCTCAAGGCTAAACAGCCCCAGATCTTTCAGCCTTTCCTCCTAAGAGACATGCTCCAAACCCTTTACTAGCTTGGTAGCAGCCTCTGTACCCTCTCCAGCACCTCAACATCCTTCTTGTAGAGAGGGGCCCAAAACTGG